>CM033713.1:19376982-19543030 GCA_019671005.1 Hibiscus mutabilis | reverse complement strand
ATCTTCATAATTTTTTAAAACCAATTACCACATACACATACAGAAAAGAAGAAAACCAACAATTAAATCCATAGAGAATTCCCTGTAGCATATTAAACACTACTATAAAGAAACAGAAAACCCAAGCAATCCGAAGAGGAACATATGTTTTCATGCTAGTAAAAGAAAAGACTATCATCTTAAAAAACACAAGTAAATCTTCACATCGATCCAACAATCTAGAGAGTTTGTACTTTGCCACATTTCCACGTCTTGATCACCATTAGTCGACAAGGGGTTACAACTGAACGCTCAATCTACTAATGGCCACAGACCCGGAAACATTCCAATTCACTGGATTTGAATTCAGAGCTAGAATTCACTAAATCACGGAATTCAAATCCCCAGTCATTGCAAAATCGTTGCAATCAAATTCATACAACTACCAAATACAAATCAATCACTTCGTTTTCATTGCCCTAACCTTACTAAAAAAGGCAAGGGTTTTGTCCATTTAAAATTAGACAGAAAATCCGATCGTTTTATAGGGGCTTTTTTCAGCGCCCAAAAAATAATTTAAAAATGAAAAGAATAAATAAAAAAGAAAAAGAATTCTTTGTTTTAGAAACCTAGACATTCCAGAGTCGCGGCGTCATCGGAATTGGGGTTTTTCAATTTACACAAGTATTTATCAGCTGTCAATTCTGAAATCTCGTCTTCCTCCTTGAATTCGAACACCTCCAAACCGTTCTTCATCGGCACGTGAGACGACTAGAGGTTAGACCGAACAAAGAGTTGGCAACTCGGTGAGTCGGAAATAGAAACTCAGTGAGTAAAAGTAGAAGAGACCAATTATTACCCGCGATCTTCCGAGAAGGAGAGGAAAGGCACTGCCCTAATTTCCGAGTAAAATAACGAATTTAGATAGAAGAAAACCAGCTCAAGCGAGTAAAAATTATATAGTAGAAACGTGTTGGGTTTAGGATGATTACGCAACGCGCAATCTCAGAGCGTGCATAGCACGAATCAATCAAGCAATAAAAGTGGCCCAAAAATGTCAGGCAATAGAAAAAGTAAACGAACGCTCATCTTTATGGGACAAGGAAAAGGGATTTATCGGAAAATGACCCTCCTAATTTGGATTGTTTTATATTTTTTTTATCAATAATGATGTTCCATAAAAACAACAAAGGCTTACAGACAGAAACTAAATCTTTTTACACGATCCCACGACCAAATAGACCCCACAAAACAAAGGGAAAACAGGAAATATTTTTTCGAGGGACATACAACGTCTTAAAAAAAAACCCATGCAAAGTCATGCATGCCCCCGTTGACAAACACAACAGGCAACAACCAAAGCCTCAATAGCACAACAAAACAGAAGGAAGGAAACAAACATAAACCAAAGACAGAGAACCCAAATCAAGGGTCAAACAGATCCGACCAGAACAATGGAGAAGAAGGCTCGAACTACACCCATGTGAGAGGTTCGTTCGGAGGCAGTCTCCCTTGCCCTTCTATAGGCAAGGATCTTGTCATCATGATCGATGTTAAAGCATTTTCATATATGTCCAGATCACCAGATGCTCCACCTGATGCCTCATCGAGGATCACTGAGATAACAGAGCTAGCACAACCACGAGCAAGGCATGTTCAAAAAGACATACAGGGCCTAGGATCACAAAAGGATAAATCCATAAGAGTGATCATGTGGGAAGGAG
The DNA here is from genome assembly GCA_019671005.1 of Hibiscus mutabilis. Lineage (NCBI taxonomy): Eukaryota > Viridiplantae > Streptophyta > Magnoliopsida > Malvales > Malvaceae > Hibiscus > Hibiscus mutabilis. The sequence continues at coordinate 19,541,327 of CM033713.1, read as the reverse complement.
CATGTCCAAAAGTTATCATTCGATCCTTCCTTTGAAGATAGTTGGGCCAAGGCAACTCATGGTGATTGCAGGTAACCCTTGTGAGAGTTATCCGCATTCTGGGCTTCCACATTCGAACATTCTCTTGAAAATTCTTTAGACTTTGCCTAATCTTCCATGGAATCATCATCGCTAACCACAATCTCCTTACATAACATCATCTTATCATTAATAACAATAGACTATTTTTTGGTATTATCAACTCCATAAGGATCCAACCCCAACTTAATAACCCTTACCTATTCCATGGACATTCTTGAGATCTCCCGCAGATACTTTCTTTGAGATGTTTGTTTAATCAAAGTAAGTCGCTTAACCCCAAATGGACCATTTTTTTTTATCGTTCGACCTTATTTATCAGAGGAGATAAACACGTGATAGAGTTTGGGAAGAATTTGAGCTTGAGAACGTCTTCGTTGGCGATGGCTCCAAAATCTTGAGCACACTAATTCTCAAGTGAAGCCTGGTAAATTCCCTCGAAGATTATATTTAGGAGTTTTCGACATTTGGTTACAAAAAAAGTTTTTTTGGTTTCTCGACTCTCTTGCGTTTCCTATCAATCGAAACTTCCATAGATTTCAAGCTCTCGGCGAGCATGTTGCCCTACAGTTCATCAGCGAGACTAGGATCCTTAAAAGGTCCCTCGTGCAAATTACTGGAACTAGAATCATTAAGCATACTAGAGTCGGCTCCAAGCAAACCAAATACCTTCCTTTTAAGCGACAGAACCTAGATAACATTATCCTTGGGCAGAGCAATGCCAAACTTACTGGCAAAATCAATCTTGGAAATTGCTTCGTCCAAACACAAATATGAGGTTGACTTAAAGTTTATCGTACTCTCGGGATGAGGGTCCCTTGAAATCTGGCCCAGCTTTGTAAGCAGCGAATTTTTATCTTTATCCCTTGTCTTCGACCAGGAAACTAGAGGCAAAGATTATCTTTGTTTCCCGATGACCATCATCGGCCTTGTTTTCCAGCTTGTTTTTTTCATGATGGCGAGGCACGAAGCCAAGGACCATAACTGGTAGCTCGTTTAAACTTTTGAGGGTCGAACCAATACTCTTTCTTGCCGTGTCCGAGTCTTCCACAACTGTAGCAAAACTCCGGCAACCTCTCGTACTTGAAGGTAACGTCAAGGCGGTAAAACTGATTTCGATTTAAAAAGAAACCCGTTTTGAGTAGATCTTCAACGAGGATAGCTACCTTAATATTTAGTTGGTCATCCCACTTGGTTTTTCTTTCTTCATCCAAGTTAGAACTAAAGAATTTAGGGAAAAGATTCCCAATCTTCACCGCGTTCTCCTCTGTTATACGAGCCAAAGCCAAGTTATGAACTTGTACTCAAAACTCGTTGATAGAGAAATCTATCTATAACCCCCTTAACCTGGCCTAGCCGAAAATCGAGCTAAAATGATCACATTAGGTTTGTTGAAGCAAACCCGAGCTAATAACCTAAACTGGTCTTTTTTTTCCTTTTGATCTTGTCTAAATGCATCGTTATAAATCCTAGGGTGAACATGCTTCAGGGAAAATGTTACATTGGAAACAAATTTCAAAGCAAGGTTCGATTGATTAAACACGCACATTGGAGAACAAAACGTAATTTTCACAAATTTTAGGGTCTTTATCAAAATTAAGTTTACCAATCCTTCATTAGTCTAATTTCATGCTCACATGTTGAATTTCAGCTCAAAACAACCATCCAAGCCCATTCAATTGTATACATAACATTCAGGTACCAAACTACATCATTTTCAAACTTCAGCAAACCATCATGCACAAATACAACAAGGTGTATAGATACGGGCAAGCCCGTACCGATATGGCTCAACGACCATAACAGCTACTTATACCGATACACGAACCTCCGTATCGATATGATGTGTTGACCCACTCGTACCGATACGATCTTGACCATGTACCGATCCTCCCCTTGTGTTTTCTCTAAACTCATAATTTTAGTTACCAAATTGCGTACCGAGACGGTACCTCGCATATTAGTATGGCTCTTTAAAAATAAAGGGGTCGTACCGGTACTCAAACTTGTGTACCGATCTTGATGCACAAATCTCAAGGGGTGTACCGATACACAGCTAACCATACCGTTACCCCTTTGCATTATACACTTTAAACGGAGCCGTTTTAGACCTTGCGTACCGATCTTCAGGTACTCGTACCGATACACGGAGGCATGTAGTGACCTTTAGGTCTAACATATTACTCTATGGCTCATTTCAATCAACTTTACACATCTCCTAATCATCATATAATATCATAGGCATGCTTGACCTCAACATACAAACACTTTAAGCAAACCTAACAAGCCTAACACAAGCATTTACATCATATAGAGGCATGCTCCATACTCAACACATAAAAGCCTCAAACCAAACTTCAAACAAGCATAAATGACCAATTACACATCCAAAACATCAACGTAAACTTGCACAACCAGGGAGTTCATCAAATAACCCTCCCAAGACAACATTTGACATATTGCCCTTCTTTATACTATGTATCATCTTAAACCATACTTTGCAAACAAGTCATTGGATATCCTTCCTTGCTTTCTTATTTCCCTTCAACCTCTAATTCCTTGCATTGATGGAAAAAGAGAGCGTAAGCGCACTAGGCTTAGTGAGGAATGCTCAAAAACTAACCACCATCAATACATTTAAAATCATTTAACATTCCTTTTGAAAACCTCTTTCCAAAATACATTTCAATCATTATTTCAACATTATGCCTTACTATACCATGCACTTAACATTTCCAAGACAACATATTAACCCATATGCAACATGTATCATGTATTCAACAACAAAGTCCCATTTGCTACCCTCAATTTAAGCTTTCTCATGCATACTACCAATGCAAGCCTTAAAGAGTAAAACATGTTTAAACCAACATTAAACAACATAATCCATCAACATGATACATTATCAATTATATTGGCTTACAAGTGATCATTAACCAAATTCCACTTTCCAAAACATAACATCAGATACACAGATTCAACAAGTGTTCCCAACACTTCATCCATCTCAACCGAAATTAAAGGTACAATTATAGCTGGGTACAATCACAACCATATACATCGGTTGGATGCATAACCCACTTACGGGAGTCTTCGATACAAAGATCAAAACCCCTCGACCGTTAGGGTACTTGGATGTAATTTTCGGTACATTGTATCAAAACCCCTCAACATCCAATGTGACATTTTATAGTGCACTATCAATCCTATGGCCGACCAACTATATCCGATAACATTTACAAAGCCTTTTTATACAATCACTTGCCAATATAATACATTTCTTAAACATTAACTCACTGTTTTCATATGCATAATCAAAACCATTACTCAATGCATTTTACCTTGCATTACCAATGTTTAACAACATTATCAAAACATGCATTACTTCCAAATGAATTAATATCATTAGATAACCATTTTTCAGCATTAAACCATGCTCAAAACATGCATATACAGTGAGTAATTAAACTATTAAAACAAATGCATAGAAACCAATTGACAAACCGAGTTCGAAAGAGAATTTATCATTTACTTACTTATGAGCTTAGACCAATGTTTCAAGCTTGATCTAAACCCCCAAACACAACTTTAAAACATTTAAAAAGCTATAAATCACGTTCTCACTCACCGACACGCAAAGCCTCGATTGCCGATACAGTTATCACACCAACAAAGCTTCTGAAACGTTCATTCAAGCTTGAGGATCAACTTCCTCTATTTTATCCACACAAAAACAGAGGATTCAATGCATCAAAATGCATTCAACAGCCTAGCAACATCAATTCACATAAATCCTCAACATCCACTACCCAATTTCACTCCACAACAACCGAAAACAACATCAAACATCTTCCAAACTTAACCTAACTATAACCTAATGTTTTTACCCATAAATTAACATCAATTAACATATAAAAACTCAATAACATCATCCTTATACCTCCAACATTCATTAAACCTCCACAACTCCTCAAAAACTCACAACTAACAACCTAGAAAATTAGAGATTCACTTAGTTTCGGGATTCCAATGTTAAAGCCCACTTATTAACATTATTAAACATCCAAATCATGATTAAAATCAACCAAGAACTCAGTAAAATAGATCCTATACGAAAATTATCAATCTAATCAATTAAACCTTGATTTAACCAATTTTCCATAATTAAATCATCAAATGAAGTTAGAAAACATATGTAAATGATCAATAACTTGAGAATTTCAGTAAAGAATCTTATATTAGAGGAGACGAACGAAGCTCGCCTCTAAATTTGGCTTTCCTCCTAATTGGATAAATTTTCTTGAGAAAACAAGATCAAACCAAATAGATTTTGTTAGGAAACTATTAAAGACTCATTTGATAACAAAAGAATATTAAAATCAAGTATTTACCTTAGAAAATTGAAGTGAAAAAGAGTTTGGCTAGAGAGAATTTGAGAGAAAAGCTTTTGGTGAAAAGTTAGTTACGTAAAGTTTTCTTCAAATCTAATTATAAAATTAATCTCCCCAAGCCTTTTTATTTCATTTAAAGCCTTTTTAAAATATCCAATTAAAAGAGAAAAGTCTAATATTAGAATTTGGCCAAATAGCTCCTTAGAGATTCTAAGTTTTGACCCTTTTGCAAAACAGTCACTAAAACAGTTTTAAAACTTTACATTTTGGTCACTAACCAAAATATCCCATTTCAAGACCTCTTTTTGTAAAATTGAGTTTAACAAAATCATTTACATATTAAATAATGATTTTAGAATATTTTTCATATTTTTATCTCACCTGAAAACAATTATTTCAAATTAAATCTTGAAACTAACTCAAATCTTCTAATCTGATCCATCAGACTGTCTAAATCGCCTAAAAACTTCTAGGACCAAAACTGGGGCGTTACACTATCTCTTTAAACGCTGCTTTATAGTTCCATTCTTTCAGGATAAGCAAACGATCCTGGACCGCCCATGGCCGTTGTCCAAGAACTCGAAGCTTATCGTCGACCGTTGGAAACACGAAAAGAAACAGGTTCTTTTCCAAATCATGGCATTCCAACTTATTGCATTTCCGAGCTTTTCTCAAAATAGCATGGACTGTGTTAGGCTTGGTCAGCCTATTCGACAGGATCTTACCTACCAAGGTATGGTTCTTAATAACCATATTAACTTCCTCGTTTTCATTTAAGTCGAGGGAGGAATGTGGAATTTTGGACTCTTCCTTATGTGGGACAGGATGATGAGATTGTGAGGATGAGGCCATAAATACAAGGGGCAAAAAAAACACAAAGACCCTACAAATAGCTCAAAAGACTCGACCTACACACACCCTCCTTGGGGACTTACACTAAGAAACAAAAGACAGAACCTTAAACTACTGAGGAGTGAAAGGCATGTCTAAAAGATACAAAGTTAAACCAAACAAAGAAAGGTAGAGGATAATTTTTTATGCCCGAGAGGGTGTGTCTATTCTCGGATTGTTTTATATATTGCTTATAAACCTTTTTAGATAATTTATTAATGATCCAATTAACACTCAATTTTTTATAAAGATTTGTTTAATCTGAAATTTAAAACTCAACATTTTACTAACCCATAATTAGCAACTAATTATAATAGCAAATGTTGTCAGAATCATATCAGTTTGACAATTGAATCGATTAGACCAAAAATCAATGTTTCTAGTAATTTGAATGGATATATAGTGAACCATTCTGAACTTCTAAAAACCGTGAATTATGACAAAAATATCCAAAAATAATTAAATCAGTCAAAAATAATTTTTTATTTTTATTTCATCATTGTTGGATCGATGATCAAACTTGCGAAACTCACAAGATGGTTTTAGCCAAGCAAAAGTTTTACTCGAGCTCTTCTTGCCTAGCCTTTTCTCTCGCTAATGCTCGAGATATTGTTACAACATATGTGTTCCCTATTTCAACGTAGCTTTGATTTCTTACAGTCTCGTTACTCTCCTCTTTATACCCTTCCTCACTTCTCTTTTAAATAATGGCAAAATGAATGTACTTTCCTTCCATTCAAACTACTAGTTCAACTCCTAACAATGCCTTGCTTTATCAACGTTTCCGTTTCCTGACTAACAAGTCGTTCTCTATTGTTTTTTAAAAGTGCTTTTAGAGTCAAAAGTACTCTTGGGTCTAAAGCAATTCAAAATAATTAGTTTTCGGCCAAAAATTCTTTTCAGTTTAGTTTAAAAAATATTTTTCAAAAGTTAAATTTTTTATCTTCTTCTAAAATACTTGAGTATAATTTTCACTATCTTTTTCTAAAGCATTAGTCTTGTAACTATGTAACTTCTATTCGTACTTCAAGGTATGAAACAATCCTCGCGTTGGGTGGTCTATCATTTCATGTAAAAAAAACGATTGCGTCGGTGCTTAGTGTGCCGTTCAAGAAATAGAGCTATCTTTTAAACATCACAATCCTCGGGTTTGTCTTTGTCCGATAAGAAATTACATAGAAGAAGAAAGCACTTGTAACACCTCGACCCGGATGTCACAATTAGGCCTCAAGCCCAAATCAAAAATCATAAAATTTTTCAAATTGGGTTTAGCCCGACAAGCTATTTCTCAAAAACATTTAAAGCCCACAATTAAAAATATAGATAAACAATTTAAATCGATACAAAAGAGCTCCACTTCAATTTTAAAACATTTAAACATTCAACTTGATTAATAAAATTTCAAAAGTAAAATTTACAGACTCGACCATGTAAGGTCCTATAAATACATACCTCACTAAACCCAAGCACCGTACTCTGAAAACACCACGTGCTGGAATCTCGGACTGATAGTGCTCTTTGATCCGACGATCAACCTAAGCACGAAAAAAATGATTCCAAGCATGAAAATATATTAATAAATTTTAAATTTTAAAATAACATTAAAATTTTAACAATCTAAAAATACCATCACAATATAAAAAATAATAATTTAATATATGGATTACAATTTTATCTTGTAATTTGAGTTGTGCTCGTGAATTTAATATATGGATTACAATTTTATCTTGTAATTTGAATTGTGCTCATGAATTTAGGTTTGATAATTAAAATTTTAATGTTATTTTAAAATTTTAAATTTATTAATATATTTTCATATTAATAATCTTTGCATTAAATTAAGATTTTTAAAACCCAACTTTCTTTGACCGTCTCCTTCTTCCTTTCTTCAGTCGTCTTTTCATTTTTTTTCCTGTTTCTTCTTCGTCGTCACTTCCCCAAAATCACGATAATCGTCATTCTCGATTTGTCGGTCGGTGGACAGTTCCACGTTCTTGGTAACCATGGTCGGAATTTAACACTGTGAGTACGCTCGTGTAATACAAAAACCGTCTTCGAAACGTCCCCAAAAGTCTCCTAATGTCCTTGATCAATTCTCAGACGTACCCGGTTGACCTAATACGTTTCTGGAAAGTTCCCATACCTTACCCGTTCCGAAAACGTATCGGGTATGAGGGACGACTCAAAGCTGGCATATCCGTGCTTCATAGGATGGAGCAATGGAAACATGGGAGGAAATGAGTGGAAAAGGATTCCTACTGTTGTTTCATATACAACTTATATGAAAGTTTTGTTTGATAATATTAGAATCAAGGAAGCTTTATTCTCAGGTCCTCTCCCTCATTTCGGTTCTGACATTGCAGAGGTCATGCCAATCAAAGTGGCCATGGATGTGTTCATTGAAGCTAACTGGATCGAGAAATCTGGGTCGATATTTGAATCCGACTCTCAATTGGCGTTGCAATGGATTAAAAATCCAACCCTCCGACCTTGGAAATGGTGATCTACGTTCTTAGAAATCGACGGGAATGCACAGCGAATTGGTAATGTTCAATTCTTATTCTCACCTCGACATAACAATGGGATGGCAGATAGTTTAGCTAAGGCTGGCATGCTTAGAGATGCTCTTTTCGTGAATTTTATTGTGCCGTAAATCTTCGTCCTCCTCTACTCAGGCGACTGCAGATTCATTGCTGGAATTGGAGGTCCTCACTATTTTGTCTCTATAAAAGACTTTAGTAACCTGGTTGCCTTTTACAGGGAATAGAAATCCTTACTCTTTCTTGTCCCCTAGTTATGCTTCTACGTTAAAAAAAAAGTTAGATTTAAAGATAAGATTTAAGATTTAAAATTTAAGATTAAGACTTAAAATTTAATTTTTAGTGATAGAACATAAAAAAAAAGCAGATAATTTTTTTATTTTTACGTGGTGGGGTTGTATTGTATTCTCTAGCCGGTAGTCCGTTTCTTTTAGTGGGTGTACTCTTTTGAAACTCTTTAGAACTACCTTGTTAAGTCTATGGATTGCAGCTTCTTGTTATTTGCTTTCCTCCATTAATAAAATTAACATATTTGCTGGAAAAAAATGAACCTGAAACTAAAATTTAGTGTTAAAATTGAAACAATTTAAAGTTAAGTGATAAAAACAATATAAACACTAAAGTTTAGTGGTATCTTGGTAATAATTCTTCAAAAAAATACGTAATATAAGTTTTTGCCGTAAAGAATGTTTTGGAAATTTTTCTCAAAACAAACTGGGCGAAAATCAGCGTTGATAATTGAATCGGATTCAAGAAATATCATCTCTTGGGGTGCAAAATCAGCTTCTCGGCCATGACGGTAGGGACGTAGTAAGAATTTAAAGTTAAAGGGTAAAATATAAATTTAAAAGGCATAAAGTTAAAAGTAGTCCCAACGTTTAATCTTTTGGTCACTTTAGCCCATATTCTTTTTTTGGTTTGAATAACCACCTAACGTTTTATTTTTGTTCAAATTTCACCCTCGTTGAATGAAAACCGTTAGTCAACTAACGGTCAACGCCTGAGGCTGATGTGGCATGTCTGCATGGCATGGGGAGCTGACGTGGCACTTTTGCTGACGTGTCATCGTGAATTTTTTGAAAAAAAAAATATTTTTATATTAATTTTTAACCAGTCAGGTGCTGCCACATGGCATCATTAGATGATGCCACCAAACCAACCTACTATGTTGTTTTTTCACCACTTATTTTATTTATTCATTACTTAGTTTGTTTGAAAGTGAAGAAATATTCATTAAAATATTCATTAATAAACCCTAAAATCTTAAACCCTAAACCCCAAAAACTAAACCCTAAATATCAAAACCATAAACCTTAAAAACTAAACATTAAACCCTAAATATCAAAACCATAAACCATAAAAATAAACCCTAAACTATAAATATCAAAACACTAAAAACATAAACCCCTAAACCCTAAACTTGAACACCTAAAACTAAAACCCTAAACACTAAACACTAAACTTTAAATCCCTAAACCCCAAACCATAAACACTAAACTCTAACCCATAAACCCTAAATTTAGGTTTAGAACATCATGTTTAGGGTTAAGGTTTAGGGTTTATAGTTTAAGATTTAGGATTTAAGGTTTAGTGTTTTATGGTTTAGGGTTTTAGGGTTTTGGTTTAGGGTTTAGGGTTTATTTTTTTAAGGTTTAGGATTTTAGATTTTAAGGTTTAGGATATATTAGTGAATATTTAATGAATATTTCTTCACTTTCAAGTTTAGGGTTTGAGATTTTATGGTTTAGGGTTTAGGTTTTTAGTATTTTGATATTTAAGGGTTTAGGGTTTAGTTTTTTAGGGTTTAGGATTTTAAGGATATATTAATGAATATTTAATGAATATTTCTTCACTTTCAAACAAATAAAATAATGATTAAATTAAATAAGTTGTGGAAAAACAATAACATAGTAGGTTGCCTTGGTGGTTGTGTGTTGAGTCTTTCAATCTAGTGACCTGGGTTCAAATTCCCGATGCCACGTTAGCAAAATTGCCACGTCCGCGCCCCATGCCATGCAAACATACCACGTCAGTCTCAGGCGTTGACCGTTAGTTGACTAACGGTTTTCATTCAACAATGATGAAATTTGAACAAAAATAAAATGTTAAGTGGTTGTTCGGACCAAAAAAATAGGGGCTAAAGTGACTAAAAGGTCAAACGTTGGGAATACTTTTGACTTTATGCCAATTTAAAAAGATATGGACAAATTTAAAATTATCTTAATTTTTTTCAAAAAAATATAAAAAATTAAAGAATAAAAAGAATTTCTTCTTATCGAAGGATAACAACCCCTCCCATGAGCGATATAACTTCGTCCCTGCATGACGGTATGCAGAGATGCCATATTTTTCTCTTGTATTTAGAGACGCTAATAGCCTAATAGTTAGGGTGATTCGTTGGCTAAGGCTGGTCTTGATAGAAGATTCCTGTCTATGGTTTGGTGATTTTTTTCTCCATATTGCCTATGTTATTTTGTTGGTTGCATAACACAAAACCAAACATTTAAGAATCCAACAGAATCAATAAAATTTAAACATAATGTCAAAATATATTTTTAATGTTTAATTGGATAATTACTTTGGTCCTTATTTTTTTGAAATATTTTAATCTTTAACATTCTAATTTAGGTCAAAATGACTCATTTGTATATGAAAATTTTATTCAATCAAACGGTACATAACTTAAAATAACATGACAAACCTACATGACAATATACTCTGATATAATAATATCATATAAACAAATATTTTGACTTGACAAGATGACGCATCAGTTAAAAAATAATTTTATAAAAATTTATAAATATAAAAAAAATTCTGCGAAAAATCATTTTATCAAATCATTTCAACTTGTTTATCGTTAGTTTATTAACAATTTTTATCTATAAAATAATTATTTTAACTCATAATAAAATAACTATTCAATCAAACATTAAAGATATTTTTTACAATATTTTATTTCCACACTCATTAATAGAGGTAACGAAATTTAATTAATAAAAAAAATTATAAATAATTATATGTACAATAATAACTAAAACAAATATACTACAAAGAAACAAAATTCACAATACAATATTCATAAAATTGCTCGAAATATTCATACTATACAAACTTGAACTGGATAGATCAAGTAAAATATGATTATCAAACCATTATCCATAGATTAATCAATTAAGAAACTGTCCTGCCAGCACAAGTTAAAACAAGTCTTCTTTGAGCTTCGACTAAAAAAACACATCCTAAGATTAATAAGTTCAACGTAATTTAAGACAAATCTTCCAACCTCGAAATATTATATATCATATGTTTCATTTCTGCTTTAAACCTAATACACGCGATCATAGGAATGCACTCATGCAAGGGTTCAGCTTTTATCCCTTGCAAGAATACGTTGCGACTCCTCTCATCAATTTCGGTTAAGAGAATGGAAGCCTGCACAAATATCGTTACATCAATTTTTTTTATTCACAATGCTCGAAACTAAAAAAAAATTAACTCAACAAACATTAATCGACAATGAATTTTAGCTTACCCTAGTTTGAGTGAAATGTCTGAGCTATCATCGTCCGGTGGAGGGCCACTGTTGCAACTATAAACATTACCGACAGACTCCGATGACAGGCCTTCTTCCTGAGTTGCAACATCGGAATCTGCTAAGACGAGTCTTTTGCCGTTGCACAATGACACCAACTGAAAACATCCCAATAATATTTTGTCAATATTTATATAATTAACTTGGAAGTTGAAGACTCACACATTTAAATTGCAGCTGTGTTTTAGGCGTGTTTATCACGATTGCGGATATAATGATGTTATTATTGTCATAGTAGTTGCGGATATAACAGATGTTATTGCCGTCAACGGTTACGAATATCGCGGTTTCAGATGGTGTCTATATTGCTATATAAAGGCTGCTATTGCAGTTATAGACTGCTATTTAATCCCTGAACTTGAAGTACAAACATATTAACAACTATGGGAACGAGTACTGCTTACTCTGTCTTTAAGTTGCTTGTTCTCTTCCAGCAACTTTGCTCCCTGTCATTACCATCAAAGAGAAAATATGCAGATAAAAGGATTTTTTCTAATGATTTTCATAGACCTGACAACGCAAGACATGATACTATAACACGACACGAAGTATGAAGAGTGAAAAGAAAAGAAAAACTAAAAAACTTGAACAAGAGGAGAATATACACAAATGTCCAAATTTATATAACACAAATCCATTAGACAAACCTTGGTTTCAAGTGAAGAGATCTCGTTCATAATGCGTTCCCCCTAAGTGAGAAAAAAATGAGAAATGCATAAAAAATTCTATTACAATGGACAAAATCAAATGAAATGGTCTGAACCTTGGCCTCAAGAACTCGTGTAAGTCCGGATTCCAGCATCTTCTGGAGTCGCTGCAATTCATCAATGTTCAATCCTTGAAGATCTTCTCCTCTCATCTGCCTGTTTTATATAACAAGATATTATATTTTACATGTCAAATTCCTTTCAACAACAGTCAACAAATTACTTATTACACTGACCTTAGTTCAAGGCTTTTATCAGTAACTTCCTCGCTCAATCTCATCTGATTACTGTTTTCCAGCTATATTTTGAAAAGAATGAAAGAAAATTATGGCAAAATCCATTAAAATCTATGCACTTTCAATTTGAAGGTTTTTTTTAATATAATTAGAGAATTATATCCAATATATTTGTTAATTTGTATATGTATAGGATACGAATAAACATAGTTACATGGACTCTTTAAATTACCTGAAGACCGAGAGATGGTTGATCCAATTTGTTGGGATTGTTGGTCCGCAAATGGTACCTTCCCAATATATCCTTCATGCTTTAGGGGGAAAAAAGAAAGGAAAATTACATAAACCAAAATATTCTTCAAGTGAACACAACAACAAAAATACTCTTTACCTTTTCGGTGTCACTTTCCATGACTCAATACTAAAAATATTAAATTTTAAATTCTACCTCTAAATTTTAAACCCTAAACTCTAAAATATATTTTACCCTCAATTCCTTACACTATAATCTTAAATCATAACCCTAAACTTTAAACTTATTTTTTTTATGTAAGAGCATAGAAAGAGACACCAGAAATACTGAAAGATTTTTATTCTAAACACAAAAATGTAGGCCGCATTCAAAAATATGGAATTCAATTCAATGCATTAAAACAGCGGGGACCGTAAAAGGATGTCTGTTGTTACTGCCAACAGTTATTTTGAGCTCCAGACATACAGTAAATTCATAGATGCTAGAGGCTCAGGCAATGTCTAAACATTTACTTCTACTGTCGACGAGCAAACTAGCATACAATAAAAGGAGAGAACGAGGGCTATGAAGCATAGGTACTCTAATCTAAAGCCGTACTACTACATACTATATGTTTTCGGAAACATATTAAATACGGCTTGAGTAGCTGCCGTGAAAAAAACAAGCCATAATCGGACCGCAACAAAAGAGACGATAAAAAAAGCAGAATACCGCAGACCAAACAGGAAAGCAGCTGGCTACACGGTTATAGGAAATTAGACGAAATTGGAATCAAGCATGACAGTAAATGAGTAGTGTTTTGATTCAGGCCTTACCTGATATGGCTACGGTTCAAACTTTTTCAACAAAGAAAATATATATTCTCAAACCTATGTATCTATTAGGTCAGGAACAAGAGTCGGACAAGAATATGAATAAAAATTTGGAACATAAGATTTGTACGTAGCTTGACCGCATTGGATCATGTTCACAGTATTAAATTGCGGTTACGGTCGCAAATGCGGTTGCAACGTCGCGGCGTGAATTTTCCATGAAAAATAACTATAATTTTTAATGCAGTTGCTGTTTGTTGTGTTACGATCACCTCCAAAATCGTTATGATGCGGCCGTTACACTATATTTCGACCGCAATTGATCATGTTACTCTGTCTCATTTGATTATACAAATATTAATGTATTCTTTTACATATGCATTAAAAATTTATCTCGACATAAGAAAAAATTAAAATTCGAAATTTGAAATTAACAAGATAAATAATACTTATAGTCACTAACAAATACTAAAAAATCTTGACATAGGTTTTCTTCTTTGTTTAAACTAAATCATACGAGTGACTAAAAATCAACGAACTAAGATAATTTACCACTTCGTATTTACTACGACATGTTGAAAATAATAATAATACTTCTACCGAGAGAAGAATAAGTACTCTCGAGTAAGACACTAACCCATAAATTCAATAATGAAGCACTCAAATCTGCAGTAAACAAACAATTAATTATAAGTTAATAAAAAGAAAATAACTATGCTTCGAATACGTTTAACTAAGACAAAGTAGCACTTATTAGATATTAAATGGAACAATAAGTTCTTATTTGTAGAACTTATCCACAATATTTGCATTCAAAAATTAATTTTCAACTTTCTTTTACGTTATCCTTGGTTACTACAAACCTATTATTTAAAGTTGAGAGTAAAAAACAAATACACTTATCAGATCGTTAGGCCAGTAAACCAGCCGAATGAACACGAATAAAAATATGTTCACATACGTTCATTAAATTTTAACTAAACAAATGAACGGACACAAAGTAAATCATTTGGCCTGGGTTTTGGGATGCTAACCAAAGGCTAAGCATTCTAGCTGAATCTGCAGTAAAAAGAATCTAAACATACATCATGGAAAACCAAAGATATCGAGAACCAGTAACCGAGGAGCATACGGATAATAAAATAAATAAAAAAACAAGGAACCCAAGTTTGTCCAATAAATTCTGAACTGAAACCAAAAATTAATCAAGGAAAAAGTAAATCAAACAGATACAAAACACTGGGTAGATTATTTTGTGTCGTCGAGAGAGAGACACTATTTTATGAGAAAGAGTTAGTACAGTACCATAGCCTCCAAGATCTATGGAAACTGAACAGAACAAAGATCACCTATATGTATTAACATGTATGTTTTCAACCAAAGGGTTGATTTTTGTTTTGAAACATCTATCATAGGATCGATCAGACACAGGATCTAAATCCGGTATGGAAAAAGAATGTATGGAAAACTGATGGAGAATATACCTGGAGCTATCGAACTCAAAGAGCTTCCCAGTAGCTGAGAAAATAATGAGAGCAACCTCGGCGTCACAAAGAACCGAAAGCTCCTCCGCTTTTTTGAAAATCCCCCGCCTTCTCTTGGAGAAAGTCACTTGCCTTGCCGTCACGTTGTCGATCTTCTTGATCTTGATCTTCTCCCTCGCCATTTCTACCTTCATGTAAAAAACAAGATCAAAACCAGAAAGAAAGATTCTTACAGAAAACAACAACATAAGATGACTTAAAAAGTGGGTTTTCTTGAGTTTTCGTGCCGAGTTCATGGAGGAAATTTCTAGCTGAAACCCTAGCAAAGGACCCTTGGTTTTCAGATCTAGGTTACTAAAACAAGAAAAGTGACAGAAACCCACGGATCTAAGGTCGTGAAGATGAACCAAAAACACAGTCTGAGATTGGTGGGTTTATTTTTCGTTCATTTTACCTTATTGAGATATGTTTGTTCAGAGGTGGAGGTTAGGTCTGATGACAGGAATCCAAAGCTTGTTCAAGAAAGGAAAAGTTTCCTCTTTTTAACCTCCATTATTGTTTTTTAAAGGAAGAAAACTTTAACCTTCCCTTTTTTGTAACTAGTAAAAAAATTAATATTTGACGACAAAGTAAAAAAATAGAGGTTATAATTAAAGGAATATTATTTATACACTTATGGTGAAAAAAAAAATATACAAGTGAGGTTAGTTTAGAGTTTAAGGATTTAATTTAAGTTGTAGGAGTTTATGTTATAAAGTTTAGGTTTTTGAGTTTATGGTTCAAAATTTAGGATTTTAAAGTTATGAATTTAACTTTTAGATTTTAAAACTAAAATAGAGGTGTATGCGTAAAAAAATTACACTGACAGTATATCAAATAAATTTATAAAATTTTGAAAATATCACAATATAATTTTATTTTTTCTTAAAGTGTATTTATATAATTTTTGGAGATTAAATTGAATTTTATAATTTTTTGTTCAAAAATGTAAAGTTATCATTAACTTAATTTTATAATTTTTTAATAATCTAAATGTAATTATAATATTGTATATGTTCATACATATTCGTAACCATTGAGAGTTAACCATTTAGTGATAAACTTTTGTCGGTGTATAATTTTATTTTTCATTAAAAAATTGTTTGACAAAAAATGTATCATAATTTAAAACTAAATTTTTTACATGTTGTATAAGCTATTTGAATTTATCGTTAGAAAATTTATAATCTCACCGCATAATTCATTTATTAATTTATAAAATTATATCTTATTAAAAATTAATATATAATTTGACGGTACATAATTTTATACATTATTAACATTCTCCGACTTTTTTTAATAGTCTAAAGGTGATTATAAAGTAGTATATGTTCATACATATTCTTAACCCTTTTGACAATTCACACATATTACAGACATAGCGATTAAACTTAAATTTCCTGAGATGAACATTATCTATTTTTCCACTAGGTCCACTTGTTGAGTTAAATTAAATGATGTTAAACGCGATGCGTAAAATTCAGTTAAAACATAATTAACAGACCAAAATGAAGTGGTTTGGTTAATTAGTTGACATTGATGTTAGTTTCGTTAGAGATCTGTTAAAAGATTTTTAAAATTAAATTATTGACTAATTCGATTCGAAATCGATTAATTTAATTTAGTTAATTATTTTCTCAAAAAGTTTGATTTAGTTATCGTAAAATATAACTTTTTTATTAGTTTGATTAATAGAATAATTGAAGAGACTATTTAAACATCCTTAAATATCATGTCATTAGAAACACATTTTTATACTAGTTACAATATTTAAACGACACATGACCTCAACCCTAAAATAGAGGCAGTTACACAATTAAATACATTATTTTTCGAATATTACAACAACAATAATATCAATCAAATTAATACTCAACCGATCTTTAAAAGTTAATTGAATTAATTCTATTTATTTGTTAATAATATATTATTGTTCGATTCACTACTTTTTTTTATCAAAAAGCCTGTATAATTTTATTTAAGAAAAGAATCATACACGAACGTCTACTAATCAGTCCCGTTAAAAAAAAATTTAATTCTAAGTAAAAGAAAATATACCCATAGTAATAAACATGACCAAACAAACGACATAAAAACAAACGGACCCATTCTCAACCATGGCACTCTCATCCCATCCTCATAATAACCAATCGGCCAAAATCACTCCTAGACCTACGACCAAGATAGCCTCTCGACACCCCTCTTTGCTAGCGGAATCATCACACTATTCGTCTTGCGATAAATATTCAAAAAGCAAACACATGATAATGCTTCACATGCCTGATCCATGTCTCGAAAGCACTATAAAATTATTCACGAAGAATCCCGCCACACCCCACAGGTCCTGGCTTCCCTTTCGCTACATTGACATATTCACATATAAAATTATTCACTATAAATATATATTAAATATGAATTTTATTATTAACACATTAAATATATATATATATATATATATATAATTTTCTGAACGGAGCGAGGAACCAATATCAGCTCCGATCGATCATTAGTTATACCAAAACCAAATCAAAGTAGCTTCAGTTCACCTTTTTATTTTCTTTAATATTTAGGATGAATTACACCATTAGTCACCAGATTATTATATTTTTTCTACTTTGGGTACTAAACTTTTTTTGATGATATTGTCACTAATGTTATGTTTATTTTTCTATTTTAGTCACTGGTCGTTAAAAGTTTAACAATGACAATAATGATGTCTGATATAATAATAATTTTAGTCCATAAAACTTATACATTCTTTCAAATTGGTTCTCATTTGAAATAATTTAATAAATTCTCAATATTTACAATTCCTATAAATTTGGTCCTTAGTTTAATTCAAAATAAATTTAATAATTCAATATATTTATTGAGGACCAAATAGATAAGTCTTTTAAATATTGAGGATTGATTACATTATTTTGACAAAAATAGTTTAGGTACTTAAAATGATTGAAATAAATAATTTAGGTACTTGTTTTTAAAAAAAATATTTAGGGGTTAAAAGAATAGAAATATAAATTAAAGGTTATTTTTTTCATGTAAACATTTTTTAAGAAGTCTTACTTTGAAATTTTTTAGGTATAATGTCCAAAAATGTCCTTAACGTTTTAACTGGATATTCACTTTAGCCTATATTCTTTTTTTAAGTACTTTAATTCTCAACGTAAAATTGTCCCTCCATGGATGGAAGGTGTAAGTTTAGTAATAATAAACAATCTGAAATGACTTGACAAAATGACACGTTAGTAGAAAAATAATTTTATATTTTATATAATATTATAAAATTATTTTTTGATCGTTGTGTCATTTTGTAAAGTCAATATCGTTGTCTCCATGACACTGCTATCATATAGATTTGTCACATCAATTCAAGTCATTTATCGCTAGTTGAGTAACAATTCTTATATACGGACGAGTCATTTTGACCTGAAAAGAACGTTGAAGACTAAGATACTTTGAAAAATATAGACCAAAGTAATAATTCAGTTAAACGTTAACGACGTTTAATTTTTTTGGGCAAACTACACGAAATACCACTTAACTTTAGGATCTGACTCGATTATACCATTGAACTAAAAATTGATACTATTATTCCATTAAATTTTAGTAAAAGATTCGGTTATACCACTGAACTTTAATAAAATATTTAATTATAACACTGAACTTCAATAAATATTCGACTATACCACTAAATTTTAATAAAGGTTCAATTACACCACTGGGTGATATGAACTATGAACTAAAACGATATCATTTTGATATGTCTGCTTTGATGCCTCCCATAGCCCTAAACAATCAAATGATATAATTAAACCTTTTAAAGTTCAGTGGTATATTTAAACATTTTATTAAAATTTAACAATATAATAATTTCATTTTTTAATTAAGTAATATAACCGTATCAAATCTTAAAATTAAGTGATATTTCGTTTAGTTTATCATTTTCTTTTCACGTGGAGTATAGGATTCGTACAATGGAATGGAGAAGTATGACCATTGGCCGTGAACCCCAATATATTAAACCCTACTTTTCCCTTAGCTTCCGCATCACATCACATCACTTCGATCAATCAAATCCGTCGCGATGGCTCCACATTTCTCTTTCTTTTTTTCCCCACTCCCTACTTTCCTTTCTTGTGTTTTGTTATCGACCAAAAAAGTAAAAGAATTTTCACACATATCCTTACAAGAATGGACAAATATTTTATACCTCGATAGTAGTGAATTTTTTATTTTCAAAATAATAAAAAATTAAAGTGTAATATTAATATTCTTTCTACCTCATTTAATATGTTTAGTATTAATTTTTTAAAAGTTATTTTTTAATTTTAATCATAGTTATTTAAAATATTTTAATTAATTAAATTTTATAAAAAATACATTTTAAAACTACTTGATTGAAGATTTTTAAATATATTTTTTATAATTTTATCAATAATAAATTTAAAATAATAACGAGTTAAAATTAAAAATTTTAATAAAAAATTAATACCGAATATATTAAATGAGACAGAAAGAGTATTAGTTTTTGTTGGTTCGTAGTCTTAAATTCTATGGATGATCACTTCACTTGCAAAAATAAACTTATATAAATTTAAAATATATTAGATTTTTAAGTTCTAAACTAAAATTGATAGCACGTCATTATACAAAATTCTTTTTTACTATTAAATTTATTATCTATTGAGTTTTTATCAAATTTTTTTAACTTTAACTTTTATCATTTAAATTTATTATTAATAAAAATATTTTTAAATATATATTTTTAAACAATCTTCTTCCTACGAAGATTGTCCTTTATTTATTTTTTAAAAGTCAAAATTTTTAAACTTTAATTATAATTATATTAAATATTTTAAATAATTAAATTTTATAAAATATATATTTAAAAACTATGATTAGAGATTTTAAAATATATTTTTTATATTTTTATCAATAATAAATTTTAAATAATTATGAGTCAAAATTGACAAAAAAATTTAATAAGTGGCAAAAAAATTTTGTTGCCTTTCCGATTTCCAGAGTTTCGCCCTGAATAATCCGGACCGACCCTCTTTGCACACCTAGCTTTGGTGGGTGAGTCTCCCAGCATGAATTTTCTACATACACAACGTTTTGAACCTAAGACCTTGCTTAAGCGATGTCAAGCTGCTTACCACTTGGACCAACTCCGTTGGTAATAAGTGGCAATTTTTCGTGAGACAGAGTGAATAATTTATAAATTTTAATTAATTAAAATATTTTAAATAATTATGCTCAAATTTTTTTATTTTTTTAATAAGTCAATACAGTATATATTTAGTAGGACGGATGGATTACCTTTTATGTCTGATTGTTGAGGTTTTTCATTTAAATTTATGTTTTACTCGGTTCGTGTTAGTTATTTATCATTTAAAAGTAGGGTAAATTATATTGATAGTTACTAAATTTTTAGAATGTTTTCACTCTGATCACTGATCTTTT
The DNA here is from genome assembly GCA_019671005.1 of Hibiscus mutabilis. Lineage (NCBI taxonomy): Eukaryota > Viridiplantae > Streptophyta > Magnoliopsida > Malvales > Malvaceae > Hibiscus > Hibiscus mutabilis. Next base: position 19,520,835 of record CM033713.1, on the reverse strand, counting down.
AAAGCTTACATTACAATCACTAAAATTTTTATTTTATTTTCATCATGGTCGCTTCATTAGAAATGAGGATGTGGCATGTTAAAATTTTATTCTCTAAAACAAAACCTAATTTTCTAATTTTACAACTACTACAAGAAGGTCAACATTTCAATGAACAGAGCAATCGTCGATCAATCCCATCCATGGGAAGGATCCGCTTGGACAAAGATTACATAGTTTGGTTTCAAGTTGATCCCACATTTGAAAGTAACATATCAAAAAGCTTTAGCTTTTGGTTTCAATTGAGATTTGATTGACATTTGAGGAGATTGAGAGGTTTTCCAACGAGTTTGAACCGATGAAAAGAAAAATAAGAGGACAAGTTTGGTGATATTTTCGATCGGAGAAACCACGATAACCATCATATCAACTTGAAATCAAAACATGTTAATCTTCTGGTCAAATAGAGCCTTCCCATTGTTGGGATTGGCCAACAACCGCTCTATTCGTCACTATATCACCCTTTTGTGGCGGATATCAATTCCTAAATTATGAGTTTTTTTATAGAAAACTTTAACGACAAATTTCAACGATAATGATTGTAATAAAATTGAATTAAACGTTCAACTACTATAATGTAAAATTTAAAAGTTTGTTGACCAAAGTAAAAATGCCTACCAAATTCATATGAATCTTTTTTCATTTTCAAATCATATATATATATATATATTAAAAATCACATGAAAAAACATAAAACTTAAAAGTAAATAATACTCCATATATCAAACATATAATTGAGAAATCCAAATTAAATAATCCAAAGATAAATTTTAAAAGTTCAAAAAAGAATACAACTAAAAAATATAGTATCTTAAAATAAAATATATATTGAAAATCTAATCGAGTTTTTAGGTACCTAGTTAACTTGATTTTTGTGGCACGAGACTGACTCGTGAACTTGCAATATTTAGCGGGTCGGGTACCTAACCTAGGAACAATTTTTAAAGATAAAAATTGTAATGACTTAAATTTTCGAGTCAACAGATTAACGTTGACCCGAGAACTTGGGCTTTAGGTTTGGGGTAAGTAAATAACCTAATGGGCCTTGGTTAATGGTGTTTGGGGCTTAGAATGTACCTTGTTGGCATAAATATGAAAGAGAGAAATTTGGGATATGATTTTACCATGCAACCCCTTAGCCCGACCTAGCCAAAATCGGTCTAAAAGAGCCACATTAGGTTTGCCGAAGCAAAGCCGATATAAAACCCTAAACTGAGCCATTTTTTATCTTGTCTAAATGCGCATTATTAATGTCCTATGTGTGCACCACTCAGCGGTAGCGTTTCACATTAAACAGATTACAAAATAGGAATTAGTTGCACTACATAACACTTTAAGGACCATAACGCTAATCCCATAAATTCTCAAAAAATTATATGTTTAAGGTTACCAATCCTTAATTAATCCAATTACATACACATAGGTCAAATTCCATTCGAAAACAATCATTCAAACTCAATTAATTACATTCATATCAAACAGGGACCAAATTGCATGATTTCCAAACTTCAGCATCATCAAATAACACAAAACAGCATAGCGTACCAATATGAGCAAGGCCATACTGATACGGATTAACAAATATAATGACTTAACGTACCGATACACTAAGACACGTACCGATACGATGTGTTGACCACCCTCGTACCGGTATAGCTTTGACCCGTACCGATCCCTTTCTTATTTTCTCAAAACTTAGGATTTCAGTAACCAAAATACGTACTGATACAATACCCCGCGTACCGGTACGAGTTACTAAATTTGAAGGGTTCGTACTAATCCTCAAACCCGTGTACCGAAACAAGCATACAATTTCTTTAAGGCGTACTGATACGGTGGTTAGGCGTACAGGTACCCATAGCTTTATTTAAGCACTTTGAGCCTTAAACAGACCCCACATACCAATCCTAAGGTACTCATACCTGTACGCAGAGGCTTGTAATGACCTCTAGGTCCAAATATGACACTTTGACTCACTTCAATCAAGCTTAGCACTTAGCTAATCATCACTAGACATCATCAACGTGTTTAAGTATCAACATACCGGCACTAGAAGTCAACCTAGCACATCTAGAATACTCAAACAATCAAATCTAGAGGCATGCTTTACAGTCCACATCCAAAGCATCAAACCAACCATATCTCAATCACTTAAACCATATTACAAGTCTAAAACATCAATTATAACTTGCAACAACATGAAGTTCATCAAAACCCTCCTAAAGCCTTAATCGACACATTGCCATTATTACTATTTTTTAATATCCAAACCATACTTTGAATTCAAGTCTTGGAGTTCCCTTCCTTGCCTCTTTGCTGCCTCAACCCTTAGTTTTTTGCATTGACGGAAAAGGGAGTGTAGGCATACTAGGCTTAGTGATGAATGCTCAAACAACAACCATCGTCAATGCATTTTAAACCATTTTCACTTTTCATTTACAAAATACGTTTCGAAACTCTTTTAACATCATCACATTATTATGCCTTATCAAAACCATGCACTTAACATTTCTAAAACAACATATTAAACCATATGTAACATGTATCATGGATCCCACAGCAAAATCCCATTTGCTACCCTCAATTTAAGCTTTCACATGCATACTATCAATGCAAGGCTTAAAGAGTAAAACATGTTTAAATCACATTAAACAACATAATCCATCTCATGACACATAAACAATTATATTGGCTTTCAAGTGATCATTTATCAAGTTCTATTTACCAAAACGTAACATCAGATACACAGATTCAACAAGTGTTCCCACAACACTTGCATCGGTACAATGAGGAACGTACAAGTACTCGAGCTTTGTGTATCAGTACGGTCGATCCAGTACTGATACAGGATGATTTTCCCAAATTTCAATAAAAAAATTTGGTATCTGTATGGGTAGCTGAGTACCGATACCTGTGGGCTGAGTAAATATACACCCTGGACCGTATCGGTACCCACTAAAGTTACTGCTGAAAATTTTGGAGTTTTATAAAAGCTTTGTATGGGTTTTAGGAATGGCCTATTTGGATCATAATCGTGCATGATAAATTTTAATGACAAGCCTTTGGTTGATCTATGACTTTGGATGCCCTTATTGAATAGCCCTTCCTTGGTATTGTATGTGGGCCTTGTGAGCCTTTAATTGATATCATGATTTAATTGTACGAGATCCAGATACCTAAATATGGTACTGTATTACTCTCGTTCTTCTGTGCACTCGATGTTCTAGGTGGTCCTGAGTGGCACTCGTAACCTGATGTTCTAGGTGATCGTGAATACTTGTGGTTAGTACTCGATGTTTTATGTGATCCCAAATACATGTGTGGCTAGCCTGATGTTTTAGGTGATCCCGAGCTAAACAGGTTTGATTACCACTGAGATGGCATTTTTAATTTCATTGTTATACATGTCATATTACTCATTGCTCATGTTGCATGTTTGCTTTTATGAATGTCATAAAGTATAGTAGAGTAACATGTACCACTGAGCTTTGTTAGATTAGCGTGTGGATGTGTTGTTTTTCCGTGCGTAGGTTGACAGGTCAGTCGCTTGGGGAAGCACAACGACAAGGATTTTCAACACCGATTCAATTTTGAGTACAATACCTTGATTTTAGTAATAGGGCTATGTATCCATAGAACCTTATTGTGGTTGGTCTATAACTCTAATATCTACTTGATTTTGAAATACGATGTTTTAAATTTGTACAAAGCCCCACTCTTATTTCATATTGATCTATTTGTGAAACTCTTATTTAATAACTTTATTTAATTGCATTTATGGCTAAACTTTAGATTTTAATTTGAACGAAATTTTATGGGTCGAGTTAGAGGTAGCCAGAATGTAGTATCTCGGATTCGATAGAATCAGGGTATTACAAAAATACTTTTTTTACTTTGGGTCAACGAGTCAATGAGACTGATATTTCGCATCGGCTATTTTTGAATACCTTGATGACTACAATGTAATTTATTTTTAAAGGTAAATATTTTCTTTTTTTATATAATTAAATGTAAGTATTTTTAAAGGGTTATGATCCACTTAGACGAACAAAAATCCTCTGCCCCTTTTCGATGCCTTTTGTTATACCCAACACTAAAACGTTAAATTCTAAGTACTAACCTTACATTTTAAATCCAAAGCCATAACTCCTAAACCCTAAAAAATACACCATACTCCTAATTTTATAAACCATAACCCTAAACCTAATATTGAACCTAAATCCTAAATCTAATTTTTTAGTATGAGACATAAACAGGGGCACCAAAAAGGACAAAGAATTTCTATTCCACTTAGACCATGTAAAACTTATTTAGTTTTACATATTTTTTTGAACCGTTGAATGAGGCTAAATGGATGGATGAGTTTATCTCATGTTTTCCTTATAAATCCTTCATTTTCTATTGTTAATTCAATCATCCTCATCTAACGGTATAAAAATGTGTAAAGTTTAAAAGTTTTACATAATATAAGAGGATATATCACTCTTTTTTAAAATGTAATTATAAAAGTTTTATATTGATTTTGAACCATTGGTGAATATTAACTTATGATTGAGATTATTCACTATTTTTTTCTGTTAAAAATATCTTATTTTTAACTTTTAATCTCAGACTCTAATTCAATTACCCAAAATCGGTATAAAACTAAAATTTTTGGTCATTAGACCATATAATTTTATTAGTTTTTTTAAATATTTTTGTAAAACCATGACTTCATTAATCTCTATATTTTTTTTTGCTTCCTCTCGGCCTGGCTTGAAATTTAGATGGATTATAGGTGGGGTGGATACCGATAATTTTGTTTAGTCATTTTTCGGTATTGTGGGAAAATCTTAATGCAGGAACATACGTGACATTTTATGTTATATAGAACGAATTTATAAAATTTTAGAATGACAAACTTATAAAATTTTATGAAAATAAAAATAAGTTTTTAATAAAAAATATAACAAAAATCTAAATTATATATAAATTTTAAATTTTTAATGGATAAACTGCTCTTATAACTCTCTCTCTCCGTCCATCCCTAGCTAGAGCTCTCACGGCAAAGTTTCCTTTCTTTCTTCCGACAATGATTTCTCACTTTACTTTGTTAACGACTGTTGTTCTTAATATTTATGCTGATTTTTTTATCTTTAGTATGGCTAGGATTTTTCTTTTTCTTTTGTTTTTTTTTGTTGGTATCTTGGAGGTGTTAAGCCCGTTTTCCCCCAATGAATATATTTCTTAGAAGAAAAAAAGAACAATTCATTTTCATTGAAAATCGTTTTGTTTTATCCTTAGATGATTTTTTATGATGAAAAAATAATTTAAATATATATTTACAGTTTGAATTAATTAATATATTTTTAACGAATTTGTTTGCCTGTACATTTTAGTTTACTTGATTTAAGTCTTTATAAATTTAAATATTATTTAAATTAAACTTTTGTCACTTATTTTTTTGTTACATATTAGGTACTTATACAATTTGCACCTCAAGATTCAATCTTAATTCCGTCTATGTGCACACATTAGTAAAAACTAAAGTTTAAATTACCCCAACAATTTTGTTTAACTTCAGATTACAAAAAATTATACTACACCGAACATCCAGTACTAGAAGCCTTCAATAGAACCCAAAATTCAGGTGATCATGTTACACGATCAAAGAATGAGAGGTACGTACGTGTAATGTATTAATTAAGGCAAAAGAATTTCTGTCAAAAAAATTAAGGCAAAAGAATTTTAAAGCGTCAACTGTAGGAGAAAGGTACATTAAGTGTAACGTATTAATTAAGGCAAAGGAAGAAAAAACTGGTCAAAAAAATAAACGGTGGGCAGGACACACTATCTAGTAGGGTGGGCGGTCCTAAATAATTTCAGAAAAGAAAATCTGTAAGTTGTATCTATTGGCATCTTTCATGGCCATATCTTTAAAGGACCATTAAGAGATCTTCTCGGATAAGATTAAATTCTACCACGGTTAAAATGAATGGTGGTTTAAAATGAAAGGTAAACTATATCGAACACCATCAAATTATCACTAAATTTTATTATAACTTCAATTATAGTATTTGACCTTTTAAGTCATTAATAATCACATGGCTTCAATTCTAGAGGTGCGTAAAAGATAAGATTGTACAAACAGTGTATAAAAAATAAGTGATGTGTTTCTGAGAAGGAAAGTTCAAATTCAGGGGTTAAGCGGAAAAGACTAGCAGTTCTTGTCTCTGGCGTGGACCAGAGGTGAGTATTCAATATAGTTGAGTAGAAATATTTTTATTTAATATTTTTTGAGTTGAGTTGGTCGTGTTTTTAATTCAAATTTTATTATAAATATTTATAATTTTATAGTATCAATTGATTTAAATTTAAACAATTTTATATAATCATATATGATATGCATATATTTCTTCACATTTCTTTCTGAATGGTGTGTAAGATTGTAAAGTTATTTAATAAAAAAAATACCATCTAAAGTCATATAATATATTTATAATCCTATTTAAAAAAATTGAGAGGAAAATATTGATGAAACTATAAAGAAGCCAAGAAATTGATAAAAAAAACATTTACAAAAAATTGAGTCGAGTACATTTTTTAATTTTTTCAAGTTAAATTTTGTTTTATCCCCGATATGTGCTTGAATTTTAGGTTAATTAACCAATCATGGGTTAACCATCTTCTATTTTTTTGGGATAACGTATACAAATTGTCACTAAACTATCTCTAAAAATATAAAATGATCATCAAACTTTTAAATGTTACATAATGGACATTTAACTTTAGTTTTTGTTACAAAATGGTCACTGAGCCATTAAATGTCGTTAATTGGGTGATGTCACAGTTACAAAAATTTAAATAATATAATATTTAATCCTCCATATTAGACACATTTAATCAATTTATTCTTAATTTAACCCTCATTATTGATGTCTAAATTGATTAAATGTGTAAATATTGAGGATTAAATATGTTATTATATAAACTTTTGTAACTTCCACGTCTCCCAGTTAATGACAGTTAACGGCCCAGTGACTATTTTATAATAAAAACTAAAGTTTAATGACCATTATGTAATTTTTGAAAGTTTAATGACTATTTTGTATTTTTAAAGATAGTTTAATGACCATTTACGTACTTTACCCTTTTTTATAAAATAGGGGTTTGGTTAGTTAATCACAATTAACGAGTTAGCTAGGGTTGGCGGAGAAAGGTGAGAGAGGGGAGAGAAAAAAAGAAAATACGTTCGAAAAGAAATTAAATTAAGGCTAAAGGGATTATTTTGTTCCCAAGTTCGACCCAAATTAGTAATGTTGCCCATCGCTCGAAAACGCGTTCAATTAGATTTTTCGGTTCGCACATTGCAACAAATTAGCTCATTGACTAACGTTGACCAACAGAACCGTTAATCTGGCCGTTACTTTTTAACGCGTCAGCTGTCTGCACCACATGACATGATATGTCAGCGTTGAAAAATCAAAATGCTGACGTGGCAAAAAATAAATAAATTTTTTGCTTTTTATCTTATTTTTATATTAAATTTTAACCAATCAAATGATAACATGTGGCATTATTTGATTGATTTTTAAGTAAAGAATTAAAATAACTCTTGATATGAAGAGGTTGAGAATCGAACCTAAGTCTTGGGGAGAAAAACTTAGTGCTTTTTTACCAGATTAACCTCTTAACAATATAGGTAGAGGTAAACACCAAATGTAGTATATAACCTCATCCAAATAACATTGCTCCTGCTGCTGCTTCTTCTTCTTCGTTACCTTTGAAAATACTGGAAAGAGGTAATGATACTAGTCTACGTGTGGATCGGTTTTCTCATTGTTCAGATTATCAAGGTATACTAATATTGTCCACAACGTCACAAGAACGATTTTGATGGTATTCTATCTTTACATTTCACATGTTTGTTTCTGCAGGAATATCTTTTAACCTGTTCAGTCATGTATTGGGTTGTGAACTCCTTGCAGGAAAAATCTGGAAATTCTTTCTAGAATATAGACAGATATAAAGAAACTGGTTCTTAAGGCTATTTTACAGCATGACTGATCCATGTTAGTGCCTTGAAATAAAGCTTAAGAAACACCGGTTTAACAAATAACAAAATCTAGAGTTTCTTGGGGCTAAAAGCTCTTCGACTCGATTGTTATTGTTTTGTTTTAATAGATACCCATTGCTGCCTCTGTGACATTCTTTGAAGCCGTAAGCTTATACAAAGGAATCAGTTTTTTTTTTTTTGCAGAATTCTCAAAGTTAACGAAGAAGAAGAAGAAGTAGGAGCAATGCCATTTGGATGAGATTATATATTATATTTGGTGTTTATTAACAAGGTTAAGAGGTTAGTTTAGTGGTGAAGCACTTAATTTTTTCTCCTAAGTTTTGAGTTCGATTCTCAGCCCCTCTATATCAAGAGTTATTTTAACTTTTTACTTTAAAACTAATCATATGATGCCACGTGTCATCATTTGATTAGTTAAAATTTAATATAAAAATAAGATCAAAAGTATTTTTTTATTTTTTTGCCACATCAGCATCTAAGCCATGTCAGCATTTTGACTTTTCAAAGCTGACATGGCATGCCATGTGGCACGGTCGACTGACGCTTTAAGAAATAACGGTCAGATTAACGGTTCCGTTAGTCAACGTTAGTCAAGGGATTAATTTGTTGGAATGTACGAACTGAAAGACTTAATTAAACGTATTTTTGCGTGAAGGACTACATTTTAATTTGGTTCGAATTCGGAAACAAAAAACTCTTTTAGCCTTAAATTAATATATTGGAGATTGAGTTTTTAGAGTTGGGATCAACTTATAATTTGTATAATAAAGTATAAAAGATGAGAATTAAATTTATTATTATACCAATTTTATTAAGTATAACGTTATTGTCAAACTTTCAACGAAAGATAATAAATTTGCAACCTTTTTTAAGTCAGATAATCACTTATGATTTTTATAATTGAAGAACTAAAAAAACGTCTTATAATAAGAAAAATATTTTGAGTATTTTACCTTTAGTAATGTTACAATAATTCTTGTGATGTAGCACTATGTTAGTTACTTGTGTGTTGGGGCTTAGCTGTTTGTGGGACTTTTTATTGGTTTTGTTGTCTGTTGAGTTGGTTTGTTGATCTTATAATTATTATTGTATGTATTTTTTTTTCGACTAATTTTTTTTTTTTAAAAACTCATGATAATATTTTTTTAATAAAAAAGAATTAGCGTAATAACTGATCAAAATAAAAAAACTTAATCTATAAACTTATACTATTTTAGATATATTAATTATTATTTTAATATTATTTTCATCTACAAAATAGGTGTACTTTCTATTACAATTAATTCCACAAGGACAAGCGCTGCCTCCCCATTAATTACGGTGAATAATAATAAAATTATTTAAGATAAAATACATAGATTATTACTCAATTACTTTTTTTTAAATATTTTTTTATTTTAGTCATTTAATTTTTAAAATTTTTAATTTGATAATTGACTTTTAAATTATTCTTATTATAATTATTTTGAATTATTTTATTAATATTTTTATATAATACAAAATATTTTATTATTATTAAATATAAAAATAATTTAAAATAAAAATATAATTATATTTTATTTATATTAAATAAAAAATTTAAAAATATATCTCAAAAACATCCAAACCCTAACTCTAATCCCCAAATTATAATCTCAATCTATAAATCCAAAACCAACCCCTTCTTCTCCAACCACACTCGGTGGCCTTCTGCCACCGCTACGCATGCGAGCTATCGGAATATGGCTACCATACTTGATTCGTTTTTACCCCCCGAGTCGACCCGCTCTTCCAACTCACTTCTTCACGCCATTCCAATCTTCTGCTTCTTGCCTTTGCACTCGCAGAACCCTTACCAATCATTTTGTTTTCCTTAAACTTGAATCCATGAATTTGCGGTTCAACAAAACGGTGGATGGGTGCATGGGCGGAGCCTCGTTTACACCCAATTTTTTTTAGAATTTTTTTCCTATGTAATTTGTATATAAAAAATTAAAAATATATAAATAATAGTCATTTTATAAATAAAATGACACTATTTTTATAAATAAAACGACACCCCTTTATAAATAATTAACCCTTCTTAAATACGGTAGGAAAAATGACACACACTGAATAAATTTCTGGCTTCATCCCTGGATGGGTGGTTATTCTCGTAATGTTAGCGAAGAGAATTGTGAAGACAAGGGTGATAGAAGACCGGTGAAAGTCCGACCGGTGAGGGTGTGGTTGAAGAAAGTGAGGGTTTTGAGATTTATGGTCTGGGATTATAATTTGGGGATTAGGGTTTAGCATTTGAGATAATTTTAATTTTTATTTAATAATAATATAATATAATATTTTATTTTGTTTTAAATTATTTTTATATTTAAAAATATTAAAATAATCCATGTTATAGGAAAATATTAATAAAATAAATCAGAGTGACTAAAACATGAGCAATTCAAAAGTTGATTTATTAAATTGAAAAATTTAAAAGTTGAGTGACCAAAATATGAATGAAAAGATAGTTGAGTGATGATCCGTGTAATTTATCCAACGTTTTATGGGCTATTAATAATGTAGACGATCAGAGATCCACTCATTGGTTAAGTTGTCAATGATACTTATATTGTCTCATTTTTTATAAGTTCGAATCATGACATTTGTCTTGAGAATGTAATATACCTATTTAACCAAAAATAATATAGATGATCTATCATCTATGTATATGAATAGACGACTCTACAATAAAAATAATTAAAAGTCGTACAAATATTTATTAATCTGTTGAAATTCGAAAAATTATCAAATTTTATTTGTGTTGTACCTCCCCATCTTGACCACCAACAAGTCGAAAAAAGTAGTACACATAATTAATTTGTTTGAGAATATGAAACTAAATAAAATGATCTTAAATTTTACAATAACAACAATTTAAATCAAACTAAAACTTAACCTATAAAAAAACTATAGAATTAGTTGAATAATAAAGGACATTATATATGTACATATTTGGCTCTATACAAGGAGATAAAGTGTAAGTACTTCATATTATTGCCCCAAAAGTGTTGGGTTTGGGGCAATTAGGAATAGGATGGTAAATTTCAATGATTTTTACCTTTTGAAGTTAGAGGTAGGTGTGAAAAGGATTTTTATTTTCGTGAAAAACACTTTAAATCTTTAATCGAGTAGACATAGCATATTAATCGAATACTAATTTATTAGAGAAAAATTAAAAAATTAATTTTTAAAAAATAATAAATATTATTATAATATTTTTCTTTCCATACTTAATAATGAACACGAAAATAATAAATTTATATATAACTATTTTATCACTCCATATAAAATCATTCATTGAATAAATTTTTATAAATATATTTTTTCTACCTAAATTGTTTTCTTTTTGTGGATTTGGTAACATCTAACTTTTGAAAGCAAGACTTTTTTTTTCATATTTATTTCGTTCATCTTACCTATAATTGTACCTAATAACATTTCTTATGTTTTATATATTATAAGCAAAACTAAACAAAATCTGTAATAGTTTATATATTGTAAGTAAATCAGTTTTCTTCTTCTTTTTGAGAAAAATGGTTACATCAGCTACAATATAATTATAAAATAATTGCTTCGTTGATTAAAGTTTGAACATAAACATAAAAGACTCGACTTGAAAAAATTCAAATAAAGTTTAAGTTATAAAATAGTTCTAGTCAATTTGATTAATTCAAAAAAATTTAACTCGATTCGATCAAATATTCACCCCTAATTGAATATGATTCCAATTGAGTATATATATATATATATATATAATTATTGATATATTATTATAAAAATGTATCTTTGTCCGATCATATATGAAGATGATCTTTTAAAGGAGGAAATATGATACTGAACCATTAAATTATTGTCAAAGATGTTTACTAGTAGTATAATACAAAAAAGATAAATCACACCTCATTTTTACTATTTATTGCATTGCTAAAAATAGATAATTGCAAAAATAAAGATAATTATAAAAATAAATTATTCGTTCACTTCAACTCAATTATCGAGTTAAAATCAAGTCGATGTTTGATTTAGACCGGCCTTGATAATTTTTTTTTGAAAAATAGTTGTATGATTAAGAGAAACAATCATACAAAAGATAATACTTGAATACGTATCTCGTTAAAAATTTTCCTAAACCTAAATTAGAGAAAAAGGAGTGCACTGTATCCAAGATAATAATTTACATATACCAACGAACGCACAAATCATAATGGAATGAAAGATACTAAGTCTTCCTTTCTCGATATGCCCTTTTTAGCCAGGCAATCTGCCAAATAGTTGCTTTCTCTAGGCACAAAAAGAATGCTCCAATCAAAATCTTTGCTTATGCTAAGGCATGGTAATATGATCGGCTTGAATACCTCGGGAGCAGAGTGAGGTTTTTATATCCAATCCACAGCTAATTTGCTTTGATCGGGTTAATTTCAGTTCGAGTTGTGTTCGATTCAGTTATTTTCGGTTTGAATCTATATTAGTCTAGCTAAAATTTGAGTCAGATTCGATTTAGTTAGGTTTGTTTCGAATTTCGGATCAAGTTTGAGCTATTATGTTCTTGTCTATTTCGAATCACAAATAGAATAAATTGAATAATCATTTGATCAAATTTACTGAATCTAATTGTTATTCTTAAAAAATAAATCTCGTTACTACTTGGGAGAGTTTAAATAATGACATCTAAAAAAACGACTAAAAACATGCATCTGAAAATATTATTAAAATGTATAACATTTTAAGTTGTATGTGAGATAACACATTAAATTACAAAACGAAAATATTATCAAAACGTATAATATTTTAAATTATATAAATAATATTTTAAATTATATATTTTAATATTTTAAGTTATAACCTAAAACTTTATCTAACTTTTTTATTATTATAAAGAGGGTCGAATTGAAAGTGAGTTATTGACCATTATATCACCGCCGGAAGTTCCGGCACCATCATTGTCTTTAAATTCAATAAAGATCAATTTTGCTGCCTATATCTAAAGTAGACCCTGAGTCTCGTTTTTGAGATGCAAATAAATATTTTCAAAAAGGAAAAAGTGATGCAAATAAATGGTGTACTGCATCTTTATTAAAAGAAATTGTTAGGTCGCCGACCCTGCTCTACTCTATTTTTTGTTTATATCCGTAACTAGGAGTGTTTTTGAGAGAGTGATCACGAGTTAAAAAAATATTTGATTTGACTTAAAATTATTTGATACATGTTTAATTCGACTTGATATTCGATAAGTTTAATAAAATTTTGTTCAATTCATACTCGTTAAAAAGTGTGTTGCTCGAGTCGATTCTTTGTTTATTAAGCTTACTAGAACTTTTACTTTTTTTAAAATATATATAAAATCTAGTAATACTATATAAAGTTTAACATAGATGCAAATTAACAAATTTAATAAAAAATAATTAAAATAGTGAGTGAAACAATTACAAAATCTAAACTCTAAAGTAGTAATTCACGAATATATCAAACTAACATATTATAAAAATATTAACGAGCTACACATGAACTTATCGAGTTGAATTAGACCTTGCATGACTCGATACGTTAAGACCTCGAATTGGACTCAAACTCGAATTCAGTCAACTCAAATAAAATGTTGACTAAATTCTGATCAAATCAAACTCGAGCGGCTCACTAACCGCTAGACTCAAGTGTTTGCTAGACTCAATTAAACACTCCTATCCGTAACCTTCTATTCTTCTACTACACTTCGTCAATAAGTTTTAGGTTGTGTTAGTATGTAAAATTTCAGAATAATAATTCTTTATTTGATTTTGTCAATAGTAAAAAATATTTAGGAATACAGAGGACATCATCACTCATTCCTTGTGTAATGTATTATTCACATTAATATAATACATTTTTATATAAATTTATACTTTAAGTTTATTATTTTCTCAATTTTTTCTTTTTAAATTAAATATGTCTATGGATTGAGTGACTTTTCTGGCTCGATCCAAATATAACTTAAATAACTTAAATAAATTAAATACAGTTTTATTTAAATTCAATAATAAAAATCTTTTTTAATTAAAATTAATAGTTTAGGGCGGGCTTCAATACTAAGATTAATTTTTTTTAAAATCGAGCTCGAGTCCAACCCAATTCATGGAAACCTCTCACGCTAATAAAATACAAAACATAAGAAGAAACTATTATGTTTTGCACATCTTGCTTGGAATAGTTTGTCCGCATAGATGATTATTTTGTAGTATATTCTCATATAAATTTCACAATATTAGATATGACATGAAAAAAATATATCGATATATATATATATTAAGGGAAAATATTTTATGCACCGACGGTGGAAACGAAAAAGTTTCCACAAACACTTTAGTTTTAGGATTTAGGGGTTTAAGTGTATGATTTTAGAATTTAGGGTTTATGATTAGAATTTAGGGTTTGAGGTTAGATTTTAGGTCTTAGAGGATAGACTTTTGGTTTTAGGATAATATGGTTAGGGATTTAGGTTTTAAACCCTAAAATTTACCCTAAACCCTAAATTCTAACCACGCCTCCTAATTTCAAAACTTCTACACCTAAACCCCTAAACATTAAACACTAAACAGAATTCTTAAACCTTATAATTGAGACGTTTGTGAAAATAAAATTTTCGTATATAAAACACTAATATGACATATCCATACGTAAAATCACTAATTAAGTAACGATCAACAATTCTTACTAACTGGATTAGGTTTACATGAGCTAAAACACTAACGTGACGTATGGACTAACGTGACATATCCATACGTTTAGTTTAAAAGTAAATAAACAGAAAAAAATAAACTGAATATATTACGAGTAGTAATATTATTTAAAAGTAAATAAACAGAAAAAAAATAAAGGTTTCGTATCTAGGAGAATAAGTATGATGAGAATAAGAGTTAACACTTAACTACCAAACCAACCTATTATTAGGGATGCTAAATGGGTGGGTAGATACGTATACCCTTTTCTCTATATTTATACCTACTTAAAATTTTCATGTTCACCATTTACCCACCACTTACGGAGGGTAGAATTTTTAAATTCACACCCGCCCATGCGGGTACATTTTTAAATTTATCCCTACACCTATTACTCAACTAGATACTCACCACCCAACCCGTACGTGCTCGTACCCTCCTATACCCACTTGGCAAACAACCATTAATATCGAATTATGTAAAACAAATCATAACCTTTTGTAAAAAAAGTAAAACTTTGCATATTTTATTGATTGATCAAGTGCATATATATAATACATTTACACCGGCATAAATTTAAGTACAACTAATTAACTATAGCTAACTTAACTAAAACACATTTATACTGATATAAATTCTACTTAACTACAGCTAACTAACTAACTAACTAACTAAGGATAAAAGAACATATTTACGTCAATGTAAATTCTACTTAACTTAACTAAAGCATATTTGGTTAAATTATAAGGCAAGTCTTTTATAATTTTAGGGTTTAGAGAATAGTATGTGAACTTATTCCTAAATTCATATGGTGGATAGTTAGTGGGCGGATGGATACGGGGCGAATAAGGTCTCAAATGTCCACTACTCACGGCGGGTATAACTTTTTACATCCACACCGGCTCACTATTCACTAAACTCAAATTTATCCCCACCTTAACCGAGACAGATGTGGTGTGAAATCCGCGAAACTTATATTAGTAGCAGTAATATTATTTAAGTTAACTGTAATCACAAGGAAGAAGACTTAGCACCCCACCTTCACTGTCTCCGCCACCGCCAAACAGCAAAGACCCAACTTTTATATTGGAAACAAGTAAAAATTAATAGTAATATATTTGGAGTAAAATTTATAATCAATTAGAGTGCACTAATTACTAAATTCCATTATTTTTTAAATAAGTGAAACTGCTTCACAAGTTTAAACAAGTTTAAGAACATTCAATGAAAGAAGATAATACAATTTAGTATACTCTAATTGATTATAATTTCTACTCTGAATATGTTATTATTAATAATTTTAGGGTAAACTACACCATATAACACCAAATGTATTTTTATTAATAAGTTTAATGTTATAATTGAGTTAGCAGATTGGAAATCTGAAAATCACACAACTTTTTAAAATCTGAATCCGTTTATTTTGTCCCAGATTGGTTTGCAAAGGTGAATTTCAGATCATATAGCTGTACTATTATCGACTGAGGAGGTTGATTGAGAAAACTGAAATAGGTTATAAAGAAATGGAATGTTGAGAAGAAAATATTTTTGTACCATCTGGCATCTACATATTTTGTACCATCTGAAACTAATACATACGAAAAATTCAAAGCACTTGACAACAAAACCAAGGACTCCATTGGCTAACCATTGATTCTACACTAAAATTCTTGACTGTTTTAACAAAGATTACACCCAAATCTAACCCTTAATTATCCCAACAAAAACACCACAAAAGATCAAAGCATGAACATGCGAAGCTTGTTTATTGCAGAGACTTGAACAATGTCCGAATATTCCTTCCATACCCATGTCTTAGGCAATCCAAACGTTCTTCAAGCTTCACAATCAGACTTGCATGAATCCTAACATCCCTTTTCTTACTCTCTTTCAATGCTGTTTGAACAACATAGTTTCCGTACCGATATTTCACCACGAACACCAATTGATCGCTTCCAATAAACTCGCTAATCACCCGATTCATCCCGGACAATTGCAAGCATTGCTCTACGAGATGACTCCCGGTTTTCGCCATTGATAATTTGACATACAACCCTTCCAATAAGCTGAAGATTCGGTCATTGATTGCAGGGTTTTCGAGCCCTATGACACATTGGACAACATAGTTCCCTGTTGGATCTTGTGCTAGGAACCTCACATTATCACATATCCAATTCAGTAGTTGATCTTGTAGCGGACCTTTGATTCGGGCGATGCATGCATTCATCGACACCACTCCTTGCTCGTGTCTGCTGAGTTCCAAACACCCCTCCATCGCTTTAACGTATAGCGAATCGTTTGTACGAGGGTCTAGAACATCGAGACACTCGAGTATTACGTACCGTCCGGTTGGATCAGTCATCAGTTCTTCAAACTTGTTGCTCAAGGCTTTGATAACATAAGTAATCAACGGTGATCTCTTAAGAGCTGTGGTCAATTTCTTGACCGAAAAGTTTCCATATTTGTGAAGTGATGCATGGTAAATGTGATTCTCAGGAACTGTAAGTTTCTCCATTATCATCTGCAGCCGGATTTCATCAACAGATACTATCAATTGGTGAAACAAATAGCGGCCAAATTGATGGATCATCAGCTCGAATATGAACTCGAAAACTCAATTAAATATCAGGTTTGAAACTCTTGAATCCTTGGAAGACAGCAATTCCTGGAGAAATTGTGATCTATCTTCGGTCATTGCCATAGTAATCACAATATTGGAAGGATTTCCGCCACTGGAGGTAGCATAAAACCGCGGGTTTCCATTAGAAAAACCATTGGACCAGTTAACGCCATGAAACATGGAAGAACACGGGCTCATATATTCTCCGGGAAAATCATCCAAACAAGACCCAAAACTCCCAATCTCTGAAAAATCCATGGAAGACGTTGTAGGAGGAAATAATTAGTTAGAGAGCAAGAAACAAGATAGGATTTGAATATGAAAAGCAAAGACAGAATGAAAAAATAATGAATGGAAACCTTTGGTATTTATAATACTTGAAACCCTTCTTTGATTCTCAATTGGATTTTCAAGTTCGTCTCAAACTTGGAAATTGGGATTATATTCTGAAAAACAAAACTTGAAATTTGTTCTTCGATTATGAGTAGGTTTTTTCAAGTTCTTTTGGAACAAGGAATTGTGATATATATTTTAGGGTGAACAATAGTTTTGCTTTCATGTTTTAGTCACCAAACTATTATTTTAGCAAAATTGTCTATAATATTTTTTTTCTATTTTGGTCACCTACCGTTAAAAACCTCACGAAAAAATAATAGTTTGGTGACCAAAACAGAAAAGAAGCAATAGATTGATGACCAAAACAGGAAAAAGAGTAAAACTAGTGACCAAAATAGGAAAAATGTAAGTCAGTGACGATTTTGCACAAAATAATAGTTTGACGACAAAAAAAAAATTGAGAATAATTTAGTGACCAATGGTATTGCTTACCATATATTTTAAAAGTTTAAAGGGTATTTTGCGCTAGTTCATACCAAATAATTAGTTTAGCCCTCCGCGAAAAGTACACCTATTTAGGTCTTCGAATTCTCAAATTGCATCAATTTAGCCCTTTGACTAACGTCAACAGTTAATGTGCTGGCTTGATAGTTAAGGTATTAATGTGACAGCACACTTGTGAATTTTGATGTGTAGAAGTGCAACGTTTGATATTTTAGTTTGAGGGAAAAATTGATTTTTTTAGAGAGTTCGGAAACTTGATTGATTTTTATGTCATGCTTTTTAAAAGAAAATATTAAAAATAAAAATACTATTAATTTTTTTAAAGAATTAAGTAAAAAATTAAAAATATCAAAAACCTATAAGATGGTAAATAATAAATTATTATAAAAATCAAAATTTAAAAGTATTTATAAACTGTAAAAAAACAAAAAAAAACATTAAGATTAAAATTATACATTAAAAATTGACATGGTAAAAATTTGAAAAATAAATATTTAAAAATTTTAAAATATTCATATTGTTGTGTTTTAGATATTACATAACTTGTAATTCTCTACCAATAGTGAAACTAACAAACTAGCTAAACAAGGTATTTATCGAACACAATAATTATGACAAATCACAACGCAAACATGATCAGACGATCATAAGCACACAACAGGTAAAACAATTGGGCACGCTCAACAAATATTTTGCTTAACTAGTTTGTCAGCTTCACTATTACCATGCAAAATCTATAACAAAACTGTAAAACCTATATTTGATTTTGATATAACAAAGTGTTTGAGGACTAAATTGTAAAAGGAAATAAATTTCTAAGTACTCAAAAGTCTCACAAAATGACAAGGAAAAGTTTTCCAAAGTTAAAAACTTAAACCCAAAAATTTTCTAAGTATTTTCAAGCCAAAATACACAAACACGCTCAGGCGTATCGATACACCCCTTGGTGTTTCGATACAGATTTTGGCTACTGGAATTTGGTTTTGCAAAGCGTACCGATACAACTTAGCCTGTTTCGACACGACCTTCAACTTAGCCTACATTTTAAACGATACATACCAATACGACCTCACCCATTTCGATACGACATTCATCTGGGCAAATGTTTTATGCTTCGCGTTTCGATACGGCCCTGTCCATTTTGATACCATTTGAAATATGGTTTTAAGACATTTTTATCCGTACCGATACGATCCCAGCCATTTTGATACGGTTTGCATTAAATGTTTTCGACCGTTGCCTTGTTAGTTATTGGAATCAACGGACTTTTAATTTTTTCGTTAGCCGTATCAATACGCCCCTAGGCGTACCGATGCAATTTTTCATATCGGATTCCAGTGAGAAAAACTCGTACCGATACGACATTGCCGTTTTGATACGCCTCTATTTTTACACTATGATCGTTTCGATACGACCTCCCGCATATTGATACGCCTATACACAACAGATATCTTTTTCTTGTAACAAGTATCGATACAGGCCTTTGTGTACCGATACAGATGGTTGTTAGACAGTATTTATTGCGGGAAAGAAGCCCTCCAACGACTATATTCAATACTCCAACCACCCAGACGGCTAGAAATCAATGAGAGGGTATATTCAAGTTTTGGGTTGTGAGAAATCTTAATTGGGAAAAATTTGTATCTTATGAGGATAATTCATTTGCCAAACTTCTTTCTTGTAAAAGAGTGATTCTTGATCAAGCTTTAGGTAGAAAGCTTTGATTGGTTGTAATGGTTGCCTCCTTAGCCTAGAAAAGGGAAAGAATTTCATAGTGAAATTGTTGAAAATCCTTAGTAAGAAGCTAAGGTAGTGGACATAGAGCTTGTTAGAAGCTTGAACCACTATAAATCGTTGTGTCCCTTTGTCTATCTCTTTCTATTTGCTTCAAAAGTTTAAAATTGCCAATTTACCCCATCTTGGCCACCATCTATATTGATTGATCATCCTAACAATTGGTATCAGAGCCACACTCAACAGAAGGTCTAACAACCATTGAGGCGATCCTAGAAGGTGATTCAATCAATAGAAGTCAAAGCCATGGCATCCACCTCCGGCAACAACTTGTATGAGTCTCAATCCATCACCAAACCTCCATACTTCAATGGGAATAACTATCCCTATTGGAAAAGCCGTATGAAGTTCTTTATCAAATCCCATGACTACCTCCTATAGGATGTAGTGGAAGATGAACCGACAATCCTGATGAAGAGAGAATGTGATTGGTTAGTTTTGAAGTCCAAGCACGAGATGACCGATGAAGATCAAAAGAAGCTCTAAATCAATGATAAAGATATGCACATGCTATTTTGCTCACTTTGACGGGACAAGTACTCTAAGATGTCATATTGCTCAAGTGCCAAGGAAATTTGGGATAAGCTAGAGATCACATACGAAGGCACCAATGAAGTTAAGGAGACCAAGATTGGGCTTCTTAATTTGAGCTACAAAAATTTCAAGATGGAGCCAGATGAAGACATCTCCAAAATGTTCAAACGATTCTCCATTATTGTAAATGGCCTCAAGGGTCTTGGAGAAGTTATTCCGGAAGAGAAGCTAGTTCGAAAACTACTATTGGGATGGTAAAAGAATGGCCATCATAGAAGCGAAGAATCTCAAGACGCTAAAGCTCGACGCTCTCATGGGGTCTCTTTTCACCCATGAGATAATGAAGAAAAGAAGAGATAAAAAAAGAAGGAGGAGAAGAGGGTCAAAAAGAAGAAAGTAGAGAAGAAGAAAGTGGGAATCGCTCTCAAAGCTTCACAAGAAGAGAGTGATTCAAGTGAGGAGGAAGACGAAGAGTTGGTTATGATAGCCAAACGATTCACTCGGCTCATGAGATCCAACCAAAGAAGAAAGTTTAATCGAAGAAGGGATCTCAAGAACAAGAGCAAGGAAGAAAAAAATGATCCGATCGTGTGCTATGAATGCAAGAAGCCGGGGCATATCAAAATCGATTGTCCACAACTCAAGAAGAAGGGCTTCGAGAAGAAAAAGAAGCACAAGGCCCATGTAGCCACTTGGAGCGATGAAGAGTCTTCAAGTGATGAGGAACAAGAAGTTGCTAACCTTTGTCTCATGGCCTATGAAGAGGATCCTAAGGTAACCTCCAACTCATCTAATGATCTTAATTATGATGAATTATTTGAAGATTATAATGAGTTGCAAGAGACTTACGATGAATTAGTTTTGAAGTATAAAGAATCACATTTGAAAAACAAGAAAATAATTTTTGATTTGAAAAATCAAAATGATTCTTTAATCAAAACTAATTCGGAACTTGAAAAGAAGGTTAATGATTTACTAGATGATCAAAAATATTTTGAAAAGAAAATTGTTGATCTAAATAACCTTTTTTCTGAATTAAAATATCATTACCTCAAGGAGGTAAATGATCTCAAAGCTTCATTGAACAAGGTTGGGAAACCGAGTTTTGAAAAAGGGCAATTTTCAAAACCCAACCATGTAAAAAGAAACTTTGGTGGGAACAAACAAACATGGAGGGTATTTAAGGCCCTATTATGGTACGAAAGTTAGAAGTGTATGGATTCTTAAGGATGTTATTGCTTCTAACAACATAAATGCTATTGCTTCTTGGAACCCCAAGGGAACCAAGCTCTTGAAAACTAATGTTCATAGACCCAAAAAGATTTGGGTACCAAAAATCAAAGTTTAATTCCATGTTTGTAGGGGGTGCATTGCTACAAGGCCAAGGCTACAAGTGCAAACTCATGGTACCTTGATAGTGGATGCTCAAGACACATGACCGGAGACAAGAGCCGATTCTTGGAACTAAAGCCAAAGAGTGGATGGGTACTAACATTTGGTGACAACTCTAAAGGCCACATATAATGAATTGGTTGCATTAGTAATCACTCATTCATTTTAATTGATAATGTTTTATATGTCAACGGTCTAAAACATAATCTTTTAAGTATTAGTCAATTATGTGACAAAGGTTTCAATGCTATTTTTGATTCTAATGGTTGCAAGCTTTTAAACATTGAAACAAATAAAATTGTGCTTTTTGGCCATCGCATAGGAAATATATACATGGTGTATTTAGATGAAATTCATATTTCTAATGCATGCTTTGTTGCAAATGATGAACATGATTCATGGTTATGGCATAGAAATTAGGGCATGCAAGCATGAGTGTTTTAGAAAAATTGGTTTCAAAAGATCTAGTTAGAGGTTTGCCTAAAATAAAGTTTTCAAATGATAAAATTTGTGATGCTTGTGCAAAAGGCAAACATAAAAGTGTTTTTTTCAAACCTATTAATGATGTTTCAACTAGTAGAGTTTTACAATTGATCCATGTAGATCTTTTTGGTCCCTATTAGAACAACTAGCTTGGGTGGAAAATCATACGCATATGTTTTAGTTGATGATTACTCTAGATACACATGGGTTTTATTCTTAATTACCAAAGATGAGGCTTTAGAAAAATTCATCACATTTTCAAAAATTACTCAAAATGACCTTGGTCAAACTATTTCTCACATTCGAAGTGACCATGACACCGAATTTCAAAATTTAGGTTTTGAGGATTTTTGTAACTCAAATAGTATTAGCCACAACTTTTTAGCTTCTAGAATACCTCAACAAAATGGGGTTGTTGAAAGGAAGAACTTTAGAGGAAATGGCTAGAACCATGCTTTGTGAAAACAATTTGCCAAAATATTTTTGGGCGGAAACCACTAATACGGCTTGCTATATAATAAATAGAGTAATGATTAGGCCTATTTTAAAGAAAACTCCTTATGAGATTTTAAAATCCAAAAAGCCTAACATTAGCTATTTTCATCCATTTGGTTGTAAATGCTTTGTTTTAAACAATAGAAAAGATAATTTAGGCAAATTTGACTCTAAAAGTGGTGAAGCTATTTTTAGGGTATTCTTTGAACTCTAAAGCCTATCGAGTATTTAATAAAAGAACCTTAGTTGTTGAAGAATCAATACATGTGATTTTCGATGATAATCTCCTTCCGAGGAAAGATTCTTGTGATGATAATGATGTAGGGATTTTTGAAGCCAATGATGGTGGACAATCATCAAAGGTGAATGAAGTTCCAACCAAAGAAGAAGATGCACAAAATCCACCTCTAGAAACCTTGAAGGACATGAGCCATGAGGAAAAGGAAGTGAGCTACCCAAGAGAGTACAACCATGTCAAAGGTGGTGAGATTTTGGGTGATCCATCCAAAGGGGTAACCACTAGACATTCTCTTAAAAATGCATGTAATGTTGCTTTTATCTCATGCATAAAGGATAAAAATGTCAAAGAAGCATTAAATGATGATTATTGGATAATGGCTATGCAATAGGAATTAAACCAATTTGAGAGAAGTCAAGTTTGGACATTAGTTAATAGGCCTAGTAATAAATCTACTATAAGAACTAAACGGGTCTTTAGAAACAAACTAGATGAGAGTGGTAACATAGTGAGGAACAAGGCTAGACTTGTTGCTCAAGGTTACACTTAAGAAGAGGGAATCGATTTTGATTAAACTTATGCACCCGTAGCTAGAATGGAAGCCATTAGGATGCTTTTAGCATTTGCATGTTATCACGAATTTAAATTTTTTCAAATAGATGTAAAAAGTGCATTTTTAAATGGTTTTATTAATGAAAAAGTGTATGTAGAA
The DNA here is from genome assembly GCA_019671005.1 of Hibiscus mutabilis. Lineage (NCBI taxonomy): Eukaryota > Viridiplantae > Streptophyta > Magnoliopsida > Malvales > Malvaceae > Hibiscus > Hibiscus mutabilis. The sequence goes on along the minus strand of CM033713.1, from coordinate 19,496,919 downwards.
CAACCACCCGGTTTTGAAGATCCAAATTACCCAAACCATGTTTTTAAACTTTCAAAAGCTTTATATGGTTTGAAACAAGCTTCTAGAGCTTGGTATGAGAGATTATCAAGTTTTTTAATTGAAAAAGGTTTTAATAAAGGAAATGTGGATACTACACTCTTCATTAAAAGAATTGGAAAAGACATTTTAGTAGTTCAAATATACGTTGATGATATAATCTTTGGTTCTACTAATGAATTGTTTTGCCAAGATTTTGCTAAGTTGATGCAAGGTGAGTTTGAGATGAGCATGATGGGGCTTTCATTCTTCTTGGGGCTCCAAATTAAGCAAAGGAAGGATGACATCTTCATCAATCATGCTAAGTACATCAAGGACATGCTCAAGAAGTTTGGCTTGGAGAATGTGAAACCTCAAGCCACTCCAATGAGTTCTTTCACAAAGCTTGACAAAGATGAAGGAGGTAAGTGTGTGGATTTAAAGCTTTATCTCTCTATGATTGGATCTTTGCTTTATCTATGTTTAGTGTTTGCTTGTGTGCTAGATTTCAAGCTAGTCCTAGAGAATCACACCTTATAGTCTTTAAGAGAATCTTTAGGTACCTTAGAGATACACCTTGTTTAGGTCTTTGGTATCCTAGAGAGTCTTCCTTTAACTTACATGCCTTCTCGGATGTGGATTATGGGGGTTGTAAGATAGTGTAGCATTATCTACCACCGAAGCGGAGTACATATCGGTATGGAGTTGTTGTGCTCAAGTCCTTTGGATGAAACAACAACTCTTAGATTATGGAATTGATGTAGGTACCATCCCCATTAGGTGTGACAACACTAGTGCTATTTGTCTCACTAAGTATCCCATCCAACACTCTAGAACCAAACACATAGAAATAAGGTATCATTTCATTAGAGATAATGTCTTGAAAAATGATGTAGTTCTAGAATATGTAGACACCTTGAACCAATTAGCGGATATTTTTACCAAACTATTAGACAAAGAGCATTTTTGGTCTCTTAGGAGAGAGTTAGGTTTAACCAACCTCCATTGACCCTTAGAGCCTCTTTTGGTCTTAAAAATATGCTTAAATTTGTTTGAATGATTGCTTTTGTAATTTTGCTCCTATATACATATATGCTTGTTGCTAGGGGGAGTATGCATCTATTTATGCCCATACATGATGGTATCATATCATTTACATGCATTTCGATTCGATTCAAATCAAATTTTTGAGCAGCCTATAGCCAAAATTGACATTTCTGGCACAAACGTATCAATACAATATTCCTCATATTGATACGGGTCATTTACAATCGTTTCGGTACAGGTTTACCTGTACCAGTACGGGTCGCGTATCGAAATGGCTATTGAAGTGTTTCGGTACTTGGTTTTGATACGCCAATGTAGCGTATCGGTACGTGTAGCCGTTGGGCAGTTTTTAAGGATATTAAAAGAGGTTTTTTCACTTTAACTCAAATACCAAAACCCTAGATACGAAAATCCTCTATAAAAACCTCAAAATCCCTCACTTTTTCTCACACAAATCTTTAAAATTCTTGAGGGCTTTTGGATTTTACATCAAACCCAAGCAAAAATCATCAAGTTTGTGCATCCAAATCTCTTCATTCATTCTTAATCTCAACTTCAAGGTAAAAACCCTAATCTTTTTATTTTTAATTTTCGTACATATATATACACTGTTTTTGTATTCTAATCATAGATTTAGAACATATATAGTGTATTTTCAATAGTTTTATAAAAACTTTTTCAAATCTGAAATTTTTTGACTCGAATATAAAATTATATCGTATAATTTTTAACACTGTTTTTAAAGTTTTCTTTTCTCAAAAATTATTTTTATACTTGTATATGTTTTTAAACTATATTGTATGGCTTTTTTAACAATAACTTGATTATTGGATTAAATTTTGGATTGAATGTGTTGATTTATGCATACATAGTTTTTGGTTTGATTTTGTTTTCAGATTATGGCCCCAAAGAAATGTGCGCGAAAAGATATTGCCTCTAGTTCCAATCCTCATAGTCTTAATCCCAACCATAATGGTAATCGACCTAATCTTACTTATATCTATCAACATTGTTTTAATGAACCTTAATATCCTCTTGCCATGGACCGTTTTAAAAATATCAAAGTTACAAAATTTGCCGAGAACGTGCCACTTTCATCCCTTTTCTATCATCCAAAAGGTTTCAATTTAAATATCTTAATTTGATAGAAGAATGGAAATTTATACCATTTTTGAGTATACCTGGGATTTTATACCGAAACCTTGCTTTGGTATTTTATTCCAATGCCCGGTGTATTTACAATGAAAAAAAACCTTGGTTATTGCGATTGAGTCTTATTTAACGGGTTAAAAATGTTGTATTGATTCAACCGTTTTAGCAAACTATTTGGGTCTTGAGGATACGAGGATTGATGATGAGGATTCCTTGGGACATGTCCTTGGCGGCTCTGTGACCGTACTCGATGCCTATGACCACATTCTACACCTCATGATCACTTGGTGGTTTCGTCCATCCGGTGGGAAGTTCTCCATGATCCGACAAGTCGATGACTTTTTGTAACGACCCATGTTTCGAAACTCGAGGGTCAGGTTAAATTGAGGCATGGGCTTCATGTTTGGGCCGAAATATTGGGCCTTGAGAGCCTTGTTGGGCTTCAAGAAAAGCTTTTGGGCTTATGTTGTGGGTTTGTTGTTCGGCTAAGGTGAAAGTAAGAAGGGAAAATGGGTAAAAGCATAATTAAAGACAATGAGAGCTGATGGGGGACTTTATTTTTCTACAAAAAAGTTGGAGGGTGAAGTCACCCTTGTCTTATTCCTTTTTCTCATATCCATCTTCCTAACCAAGTTTGAAGTTAAATGTGTAATCTTTGAGTGTTTGAGAGGGGATCACATTTTGATGATGAAGGAAAGTTTGATGAGCAGCAAATGATCTACACATCAAGGTAAGGATGGCTAGTTATGGTGGAGATTAAGGTTTTGGCGGGGTTAGTATGGAGGAATGAAAATGGATCTTTGAGGGCTTTTTCATCAGCTTTAATTCGAGGTTAGTACACTACTAACTCTTATTGTTTCCTGCAACTCATAAAAATAAGCTTTGTAAATGTTTTGGTGTTTATGGTTTGATAAGCGTTGGGTTGACCCCTTTAATGGTAAAATGGGGATTTGATGTTGCTAAGGCTTAAAATTGATAGAAACCCACTTAATACCTTCACAATAACTCGTATGATCGATTTAGGGTTTAACTATAGGGGTTAAATAGGGTTTCTAGGTAAAACCCGTACCAGAGTTTAAAAATCGGGCTTGCGTACCGGTACTAGGGCTAGAGTATCAGTACGCCTTAGTGTAAATAGGGGAAGAGTTGTGAGGGGAGTACCAGTACGCTTCCCCGTATGTCGGTACCCCTTGCAAGGTAAGGATTCTAGAGATGCCTTCGTGTACCGGTACTCATTGGGGAGTATTGGTACGCACTGTTACATTGCATTGAAAGGCTTTGAGTATCGATACGGTATGTAATGTATCGGTACGCCCTTGGGTTAAATTCATTCGAATCTAGAGGGGTACCGGTACTCATTGGGGAGTATCGGTACGCGCTGTTGCTTGCCTAGGAGATGCTTAGTGTATCGGTATGCATTTGTGAGAGTACCGGTACGAGGTAGATCGATACAGGGTGATCCTAGTACCGATGATAAGTACCGGTATGGTACATAGCGTATCGATACAGCTTGGGGTCTAGTTCTTTCGAACCTAATTAGAGTATCATTACTCATGTAGGAGTATCGATACCTAGAGGGGAGTACCGATACACACCTTGGAGTATCGTTACTCGCTGGGTAATCTGCCCAATAATTTCGAGGTGGCATTCGAGGGTGTTATAATTCAAGGCAAAGGGCCTTAGGGGCCCGTTAAGGTGTAAAATGAATATTAAAGTTGAGAAATGAAGATTTTAACCCTACGAGTAACGAATGGCTAATGACTTGGTAAATGTTGGGTAAATTATATGAGGTGGTAAACCATAGAGATCCTAGGTGGATCGTGGATGCTGTGTGGTAATCTAGGTTCATACTGTGCGCGGAAGGGGCACCTATAAGGTTAAGTCTTATCGGATAATGAAATAAATTAATGAGCGTGGCTAATGTATACTTTATAAACATGCTAATGAATAGATAATTCAACGGGATGATGTAATTAATAAAAAGAAAACCATAGGGCTATGGTAAGGGTGTCAGAGCTGTGTGCGGTAAGACCCTTATGTCGAGGTTTAGGGCTGTGTGGTTATTAGGGTCTTTGCTGTATGCTGATGGGGCACCTAGACAGTCGAGTCATCCCTAGTTGGGATTTGGATACCCTAAAGTGTGTTGCAACACCTTGAAGACTTCTTAAATGTTGGATCCTGATGTTTAGTGGATGCATGCCTCATTCGAACTTGATGAGAGATTCCATGCATGGATGTATGATCCTGATGCTTAGTGGTCGCGAGCCTCATCCCTTGAGTATAGGATCCCGATACTTAGTGGACGCGGGCCTTGCTCAAAATGTTGGACCATGATGCTTAGTGGATGCGGGCCTCATTCTATATATAATTATGGTTATCTGTGTGATGCTAGGTAAACGTATGAGGTACTTGTATGAGCTGTATGCATGATCATACATTCATAATGTTATGTGTTTAGGCGGATATGGTAGCGACATCTTTATCTTGCTATGATATCATTCTTGTTGCATTACTTTATTTATGATTTGCATGAAGCATGGTTAAGTGGCGATGTATCCACTGAGCTTTGTTAGCTTATGACGACAATATGAATCAAGATGTTCCAGCAGGAGGAGGAGTGATTCTTGCACGAAACAAAAGTATTCGAGACTATCTTGAAGAAGATCTTGAAGGACTTAATCCAGGAGTTGTCACACCTGAAATTGAAGCCGACCACTTTGAGTTGAAACCGGTGATGTTCAATATGATCAACACAATTGGTCAATTTGGTGGCTCAGCAACTGAAGATGCACGACAGCATTTTAAATATTTCCTCGAGATTTACAATCCATTCAAAATACAAGGAGTCACCCCGATGTTTTACGACTAAGATTATTCCCTATTCACTGAGGGATAGGGCAAAAGCATGGTTGAATAGTGTTCCTGCCGAATCAATAGGATCTTGGACCGATCTTTGTCGTGATTTCCTTGCTCGATTTAATCCTAAAAATTTGACTGATAAGCTTTGTAACGAAATTACTTCTTTTCGGCAGGCAGATGATGAATCCATGTACGAGGCTTGGGAGCAATATAGAGAACTTCTACACAAATTCCCCTACACAGAATCCCAGTGTGGACACAAGTAATAATGTTTTACAACGTTGTGAATACACCAACAAGGATGATGCTAGATGCCTCGAAAAATGACATACTCCTAGATAAGTCGGAGGAGGAAGCAATGCAAATCTTAAACATGCTTGCCAAGAATGATTATTAGTTCCCATCTACTAGAAGAAGAGGAGTTAGACGCCAAGCCACAATACATGAACTTGGATCATCAGACTCAATTTCGGCACAATTGGCCACTCTAACCAAGATGGTCCAGAACATGCAGAAACCAAACAACACACAAGCAGTCAAGGTAATGGATTCCTTTTGTGAGTTATGTGGTGATAACCATGATTCTTCTGAATGTATGCAGAATCTAGAATCCAGCTTTTATGTGGGGAATTACAACCGGAATAACAATGTGATGTCCAATACATACAATCCAGCTTGGAAGAAGCACCCAAATTTTTCATGGAGTAATCCCAACAATGCTCTAAACCAGAACAATCAGAATGTACAAGCATCGGGATTCCAGCAGAATATGCCACGGCAACAGTTGCCGCAACAACAACCGACAACATCTAGTTCTTTGGAAAATTCTCTCAATGCTTTTATGTTGAAAACTGAATCTTATAAAGCTGAGAATAGTAACTTCATAAAAAGAACTGATGATTTTATTAATAGGACCGAGATGAGATTGCAAAACCAAGAGGCGGCAATCAAATCATTGGAAAATCAAGTCGGACAATTTGCTCAAAACCTGAAACTAGACCGCAAGGAGGTTTACCTAGCGATAATGAAGTCGCAAGAGGAACTGGCCATGAGCAATGTAAGGCGATCACCACTAGAAGTGGCCAACAACTTAAAGAGGCTCAAGCTCGCTCATTAAACAAAACTCCATAAAAAGAACAAGACGAACTCAGCGGCAAAGCCTCAGATGCTGAACCAGGAATTGCCCCGGCAACCAGCGATAAACATGCCTCGGCAACCAGCGATAAGGATGCCGCAACAACCAACGATAGACACGTCACAGCAACCCCAATTGACGATTCCTCGACAATGCCATCAATTAGCTTCCAGACCAATGAAAGAATATAAGATATCCGACTTCCACCACCATTCCCACAAAGGTTGAAGCGAAAAAAACAAGAATATCAATTCAAGAAGTTTCTTGATATCCTAAAGCAAGTCCATATCAACTTGCCATTGGTTGAGGCGATTGAACAAATGCCGAACTATGCCAAGTTTATGAAAGACATTGTGTCCAAGAGAACAAGGCTATGAGAGTTTGAAACAGTTGCCGAAATAGAGGGATGCATGGCCATGTTGCACAATCGCATGCCACCCAAGTTGAAGGATCCCAGAAGTTTCACAATACCTTGTTCCATCAGAAACCACTATGTCAAGAAAGCATTATGCGACCTTGGAGCAAGCATAAACTTGATGCCTAAATCGATTTTCCAGAAACTAGGAATCGGGAAGGCAAGACCTACAACAATTATGCTACAGCTAGCCGACAGATCCTATGTGCATCCAGAGGGAAAAATCGAAGACATACTGGTAAAAGTTGATAAATTTATTTTTCCTGCTGACTTTATTGTTTTGGATTGTGAAGTAGATGAACATGCACCTATCATTCTCAAAAGACCTTTCCTAGCAACATGGAGAACTTTGATCGATGTTGAAAAGGAATGACTCACAATGAGGGTGAATGACCAGCAAGTTAAACTGAATGTGTTCCAAACACTAAGGTATGCCGATGATCCGGAAGAATGTCAACTTCTTCATGCCACGATAGAGTTTGACTTCGACGAGGAATTTAGTTGCCTCAACAACTACATTGGCGATTTAGAGAAACCTGAGGAGTATGAAGAACCGATTGATGAAGAACAACAAGAAGAGGCAAATTGGTTAGTCAATCGACTAGGTACATACTTTGAACCACTGGATTACTCAGGTAAGGAAGGTAAACTTGAAAAGCCCTCCTTTGAACAACCACCGATTCTTGAGTTGAAACAGTTGCCAGGGCAACTAAAATATGCTTACTTGGGAACCGATAATACATTGCCTATAATTATTTCCTCTAAGTTACAGCCTGAGCAGGAAAAGAAGCTGATCGACATGTTGATGATACACAAAAAGGCGATAGGATGTACAATTTTTGACTTGAAGGGAATTAGCCTGGCAGTGTGTATGCACAAGATTTTGTTGGAAGATGATCAAAAATCTTCGATTAAGGCCCAGAGGAGACTGAATCATGCCTTGAAAGGGGTTGTAATGAAAGAAATAATGAAGTGGCTTAATGTCGGCATCATATACCCTATCTCTGATAGTACATGGGTAAGTTCGGTACAATGTATACCTAAAAAGGAATGTATAACAGTGGTAAGTAATGAAAACAATGAACTCATTCCAACCAGGACTGTAACCGATTGGAGGGTTTGTATGGATTATCGAAAGCTAAACAAAGCCACTAGGAAAAGATCACTTTCCATTACCCTTTATTGATCAAATGCTTGACCGTCTTGCACGTAAACCCTTTTATTATTTTCTTGATGGTTATTCAGGTTACAATCAAATTGCCATAGCACCAGAAGATTAAGAAAAGAAAACCTTCACATGCCCATACGGTACTTATGTTTTCTGAAGGATGCCTTTCGGATTGTGTAATGCCCCAGCAACATTTCAAAGATGCATGATGGCACTCTTTTCAGACATGGTCGAAGACTTCCTTGAGATTTTCATGGATGATTTTTCCATTTTTGGTAATGACTTCGACAGTTGCCTCGGTAATTTAGAGAATGTGTTGGCAAGATGTGAAGAATCCGATTTAGTCCTTAATTGGGAGAAGTGCCATTTTATGGTAGATGAAGGAATTATGCTCGGGCACAAGATTTCATCCAAGGAAATCGAAGTAGACAAAGCCAAGGTGGATGTGATCGAGAGATTACCCTCACCAAGTTCGGTTAAAGGAATCCAAAGCTTTCTTGGACATGCAGGTTTTTACAGGAGGTTCATTCATAATTTTTCTAAGATTACCAAACCCTTGTGCAATTTGCTTGAACATGATAAAGTCTTCAATTTTGATGATTCTTGCACCCAAGCATTCGAAACCCTAAAGAAAAAGCTTGCCTCAGCACCCATTGTCGTTCCACCAGATTGGACGCTACATTTTGAGCTCATGTGTGATGCAAGTGATTTTGCGGTAGGAGTAGTCCTAGGCCAACACACATGTAAGACCTTTCATGTGATATACTACGCTAGCAAAACTCTTAATAGCGCTCAAGTGAATTACACAACAACGGAGAAAGAGTTACAAGCTGTAGTTTTCGCATTTGACAAGTTTCGATCCTATTTGATTGGTACAAAGGTAATTGTCCATACGGACCATTCGACAATTAAGTATCTATTTGCTAAAAAGGATACCAAATCTCTTTTGATTCGTTGGATATTGCTTTTACAAGAGTTTGACATTGAAATTAAGGATATGAAATGAACAGAAAATCAAGTGGCCGATCACTTATCATGCTTAGAACGCAATAGGGAGGAGGACGCAGATTTAGAGATATGCGATGCATTCCCAGATGAGCAACTGTTAGTTGCCTCGGCAACCATGGATGCGCATGCCTCGGTAACCACTGATGCGCATGCTTCTCAACCCTTGACGTGCATGCCGCAACAACTCTAGACGAGCATGCCTCGATAACCATGGAAGCAGTTGCCACGGAAACACATGCCTCGACAATACCCTGGTACACAGATTTAGTTAATTTCCTTGTTTGTAGTATTTTACCTTATGGCTTTACTCACCAAGGGAAGAAGCGGTTCCGCCATGATGCTAAGCATTACTTTTGGGACGAGCCTCTTTTGTTTAAACAATGTGCAGATCAGGTTATACGTCGATGTGTCCCTGAAGAGGAGTAGCAGAATGTACTCCGACAATGCCATTCTTCACCCTATGGAGGATATTTTGGAGGAACACGTACCGCGGCCAAAGTTTTGCAATCCAGTTTGTATTGGCCAACACTGTACAAATATGCCTAAGAGTTTTACAAGCAATGTGATTATTGCCAGAGGACGAGCAATATCTCTAGACGACATGAGATGCCGCTCCAAAACATCATTGAGGTAGAATTTTTCAGTGTATGAGGGATCGATTTTATGGGACATTTCCCATCTTCATTCGACAACCTCTACATTCTACTTGCTGTCGACTACGTGTCTAAATGGGTTGAGGCAGCTGTAGTTCCCACCAACGATTCCAAGACCGTGCAACGATTCTTGCAGAAAAATATATTTACACAGTTTGGGATGCCGAGAGCAATTATCAGTGATAAAGGCAAGCACTTTGACAACAGACTTATTGCCAAGATGTTGTAACGTTTCGGTGTGTCACACAAAATTGCCACGGCATATCACCCACAAACCAATGGGCAAGCAGAGATTTCCAATCGATAATTGAAGGGTATACTCGAGAAAGTTGTAAATCCCTCTAGGAAGGATTAGTCAGTAAGACTAGATGATGCACTTTGGGCATATCACACTTTATTCAAAACACCCTTAGGTATGTCTCCTTCCGACTTGTCTATGGCAAAACATGCCATCTACTGGTGGAAATCGAACACAAGGCATATTGGGCAATCAAGACCGTGAATATGGATTGGGAAAGTGTTGGGCAAAAGCGTTTGTTGGACCTCAAAGAGATAGAAGAATTCCGTGCACTCGCCTATAACAATGCATGAATCTACAAGGAAAAAACAAAGCAATGGCATGACAAGAAACTATTGTCGCGGCAATTCATGCCAGGGCAACTAGTTCTCTTATTCAATTCTCGGCTGAAACTTTTCCTGGGAAAACTGAAATCAAGATGGTCGGGACCATTCGAAGTTGTCAAACCGTTCTCCCATGGTGCAGTGATAATCAAGTCCATCACTAACGAACATGAATTCAAAGTCAACGGACAAAGATTGAAGCACTACAACGGTGCCCATGTGGAACGTAACAAAGAAGTGGTCACCTTAGGAGATGCATGAACATGCTCTCCTTTTGATATTTTCTTTTTATTTTTATTTTTTCGAACTATTTTTTTGTTTATTAATTTCAGTTGTTTTTCTTTTTAGGATAAATTTATTTATTTTCTTTAAGATTAAGACTACACATTTCTTTCATATTTATCTAATTGTTTTTAAATTTTAGGTTTAAGAATTTCTTTGAACATCTTTATTTATTTTCTTTTATTAGTTTATCTTTAATTTTAATCCTTATTTTATTTATTTTTGAATTGTAGGAAAAGAGTTCAAGATAAAGAGAAATTTGATTCAAGAAGGAAACTTCTTCAACAAGGAAATTAATGGGCTAAATCTAAGGCTTATATTAAGCCTCCAATTTACCCTAAATAAACCCTACATAACCGGCCAAACCCTTCCCCTTCCCCCAATCAAAACCTTTGTTTTCTTTTTTTTTTCCAATTAATCCCACCCACCATATTTACTACATATCTTTTCTATTTAATCCATCACCCTTAACTTCCAAGAAACCTATTCCTACTTTTCATCTTGCAACTCTTAAGTTTCTTTTGCTTTCTTTTCTTTGTTTCTACCAAACTCACAACCAAGATCATCCATGGCATCCAAAATCGAATTTTTGGTTCATTCAAGTTCCTCCAATGAACCAAGATACAAGAAGTTTGCTACACCGGTGGTTCAAGAAAGATTTCACTCCAAGTTTGAAAGCCGAAAGATTTGCGAAGAACAAGGCTTCGAATATTCCAACTCTCATCTAGATTTCGGCCTTGAACCATTCATCTTCGAAAGGATTGCACATCAAAAGTGGCAAATCTTTTACCATCAATCGGAACCGGATAACATCTCATGGGTAAGAGAATTCTATGCTCACTCACCTAACCCGGATAATCCTTATGTTTTTGTTCGTGACAAGGCTATACTCATAAGCCCCGAAAACATCAACACCTTTTACGGTCTCTACGTTGAGAAGGACGAGCATCAAGCCTTTGTTGATCAACTCACGCCCAAGCAACTCGACAAGGTGCTTCAAGAACTCACTCTAACGGGAACTCATTGGAACGACGGTAAATCGCCTTTGGCTTAAACTTGAGGCAAAATTATGGAATAAGTTTGTTAAAACTTCTTTAATGCCCACAACACACAATACCACCGTTGATACACCTCGTCTTTTGCTCATACATTCTATCTTGCATAATCGCATCATTAACATTGGAAAAATTATTTTTGATGAGATTTTTGTATGTAGCACAAAAGACAAGGGTTCTCTTTTCTTCCATTGCTTAATTTCCAATCTTTGCAAGGAGATGCATGTCCCAAGTGAGTCCATTGATGAAAAGGCCCTACCAAAGTCCGGTTGGAATCGAGCATAAATCCGAAATCTAATGGGAGAGGCACCGGTAAAATCCCCAACGCTTTCAATTACCGCGACAGCTCCTAATGCCCAAGCAACTGATGCCCGGGCAACAACCCCGGGACAACTTGAAGCACTCTTACAACCGTTGGCCAACCGTCTTAGGCAAATTGAAGACCGGCAACTAATATTCATGCGGTACATGAAGAATCACAACAATGCCATCACCCAAGTCATCCTAGAAAAGTACACGGACAGCCGCGTGCCGTTCCCCATCTTTCCTGCCGAAATCCTTGCTACAGCAACCAATAAAGCAGTTGCCACGACAATCGCAACAGATGATGCCGCGACAGCCTACACTGCGCCTGCCCAAGCAGTTGCTGCAGCAACCAACACTGAATATGATACGGCAACCAAAGCTAAAGATGCCCCGAAAACCACTGCAAAAGCCAAAGGTAAAACGCCTATGCCCGAATCAACTCGTACTGAATCATTATCTGATTTTTCAGATTCGGACGAGTCCTCCATTGCACCAACGAAGACTGCACTAATTGAATCCTTCAAGCCCAAGCGAAAGACCAATGACATTGATGATGAGGATGATGAGGACACCCTCGTATGAGGATCGATTCCACCATCGGCAACAAGAAAGCAACCACCGCGTTCAAGCAAAAGAATCAAGACACAGGCCAAAAGGAAACTAATCATCCACGACGACGAACTCTCAGAGTAAGTCCTCGTTTGAATTTTACTTTTCTTTATTGTTATTTTTGTTTTTATTTTTATTTTTCTTTGTTGCATGCATCGAGGACAATGCCTCACTCGAGTTTGGGGGGATTGTTATTAGTTAGTTACCATGTTTAGTTGCATTCATCTTAAGTATTGCATTTAGGATACATAAATTGCTTGCCATGCGTTTAGTTGGAACAAGAATTGCCTAGATTTGATGAATATCCGATGATGACTTTGCCAATGTACTTAATTGATAGAACTTTTTATTCTAGGATAAACGTGGAAACACTTAGAATCTTACTATGATGCTAAACTTGATGAAACACTGTTGTGGCTTGATTGATTTAAGGAATTCTAGCGAACTTAAGTTGATAGGGGATTAGAATAAAAATTGGATGAATGCTAGAGGTGCCCGAAATTGGCTCTAGTATGTACTAAAAAATTGATCGCTAGAGGTGCCCGAAATTGGCTCTAGTATGTGCTAAAAATTGATCGCTGGAGGTGCTCGAAACTGGCTCTAGTTGAATAAATTAATTAACTTAAGAAAACTAAAAACAAAACACTAGAGGTGCCCGAAACCGTCTCTAGTTAAAACATGTTAAAAGAACCCAATGAAGTAATTTGAAAACCTCTTGTTTGCATAGAATCCGAAAAATCAACTTGCACACAACTCCGCACACACTCACAAGCATTATAGTTTGATTCCGAGTAACTCCTAAGTTTTCCGAAAAATGAAAAGCCAATCATACTTTGTGCCACGGTTCTGAGAATTGAAATCAAGTTCAAAGCTAAGTTTGTGAAAATTGAAGTCTTTGCGGGTAATTATTAGTTTGCATTGCTTGAGGACAAGCAATAGTTCGAGTTTGGGGGTGTGTTAAGTGTCTAAAAGTACTATTTTATTCACCCTTTTTGTTCATATTATTGCTAGACTTAGGCTCATATTAGTTGCATTATTAGCCATATATTCATGTTTGCATTGTTTCCTTGGTGGACAAGCTTGATTTCATATTTTGCTTAATTTTGTGGAAAAAGGGTGCTGCCGGTAGTTGTTTTTGTGTGTGTGCAGAATCACTTGCCTAAACAAGGCTGGAACCAGTTGCCAAGGCAGTGCATGAAAGAGATATCGACGCAGTTTCCAGGGCAATGCATGAAGGAGATGCCGAGCTAGTTGCCAGGGCAATTGTCTATAAGGGATAAGATGATATGGCAGTCGAAATTGATGACTAGATAAGCCCAAGATGACGTGGGGCAAAGTTAAATCCCAAAGGAGTTTGATTTCCATGAAGAGGTCAAAGAGAAATTAAATCCCAAGAAGATAGGAGAAGATCTAGAAGGAATTTAAATATAATAAAGAATTATATTCTTTTAAAGTATTTAATTTCAACTTAACTTCTTCCTCAAGAGAGACTTTGACCTAGCCATCTCCTATTTAAAGGAGACCAAGCCGTCGACTCCAAGAGAGAGCAAAGGGGGAGAGATCGATTGAAGAGAGAGCAAAAGGGGAGAGATTTTGACAAAGGGCTTTCAACCATTCTGCATCTTTTTTTCTTTCTTGTTCAATTAGGTTTATGTTAGGGATTCTTTGTTTTGTATTTCTTTGGAACCTAGCCATGAACTAAATCTATTTGGCTAAGGTTATTGTGTTTTGTGGTTGTGAGAAATAATTGAATTTTGTTTATGTAATAAGAGTTTGCACTTTCAATTCAAGGTTTACTCATTCTTGGTTTTTATTCTTGTTTGCGAGTGAATTAGGAGAGGATCTCGTAACTCTATCTATTTATCTAATATCGGGAGAGTTAGATTCAAGAAATGAATGAGTATGGTCTTTATTCAATCTATTGATGGTGAAGATTAATCCGGCTTAGGAATAAGTTAAGGATTTCAATGGCTAAGAGGAGCGCAAGATTGGTTGTTGTTCACCCTTGATTCACGCATGAATGTATTATCAAGGCATGCACAATTAGCTAGAGTTTCGACTTAGGGATAAGAAAAAGCCATTGAAGAACGCTCTGTCGAACCTTGAAGTTGCTGCCCAGTCGCCCAAACAGTTGCCCAAGCAACCGTCGATTAGTTACCAAGGCAACCCCGCTGCGCAAGTTGCCATGGCAACTGAGTTGCTCTTGCACCCTTTTACCAAGACGATCCAATTGGCTATCACTCCTCAACTCACGATAACCTGGCCTATTCTCTCTCATTTGATTACATCTTCTTTTACTTTATTACTTTCTAGTTCAGTTGTTAGTTAAACTCCTACAATCTTCTACTTGTGTTCTTTTACTTTTTACAGTGCAAGAGATTAGATTCTTGAAGTGGCAAAATCCTTGTAGAGACGATATCTTTTATACTATAACTTGTGACGAGTACACTTGCACAATTGCGGAGCACTCAATACGCGCAACACATCACTTCACAAATATGGAAACTTTTCAGTCAAGAAATTGATCACAACTCTTAAGAGATCACCATTGGTTACTTATGCTATCAAAGCCTTGAGCAACAAGTTTGAAGAACTGATGACCGATCCAACCGGACGGTACGTGATACTGGAGTGTCTCGATGTTCTGGATTCTCTTACAAACGATTTGCTGTACGTTCGAGCGATGGAGGGATGTTTGGAACTCAACAGACACGAGCGAGGAGTGGTGTCAATGAAAGCATGCATCGCCCGAATCAAAGGTCCGCGACGAGATCAACTGCTGAATTGGATATGCGACAATGTGAGGTTTCTGGCTCAAGATCCTACGGGGAACTATGTTGTCCAATGTGTCATAGGGCTCGAAAACCCTACAGTCAATGACCGAATCTTCAGCTTATTGGAAGGGTTGTATGTCAAATTATCAATGGCGAAAACCGGGAGCCATCTCGTTGAGCAATGGTGTTTGTGGTGAAAGATCGGTACGGAAACTATGTTGTTCACACAGCGTTGAAAGAGAGTAAGAAAAGGGATGTTAGGATTCATGCAAGTCTGATTGTGAAGCTTGAAGAACGTTTGGATTGCCTAAGACATGGGTATGGAAGGAATATCCGGACATTGTTCTAGTCTATGCAATAAACAAGCTTCACATCTTCATGCTTTGATCTTCTGTGGTGTTTTTGTTGGGATAATTAAGGGTTGGATTTGGGTTTATTCTTTGTTAAAACGGTCGAGTATTTATTGTAGTTTTTTTATTAATTGAGATTTAACTATCAAATATTAATCATTAAAACTAACATATAAGAAAAAATAATTCAAAGCATTTGACAACAAAAGAATATGTAGATGGTACAAAAGTATTTTAATTGGGATAGTTGTATTTTTCCCACACCCCAATTCTTAATGATTTGTTCTATAATTAAATCGAACATAAAAATTTATTAACTTTACTTCTAAAATTTGTATTTACTTGAGTCTGTGCAAATTAATCTGGGACAAAATAAACGAATTTAGATTATTAAAGTAATGTGAATTTCAGATTTCCAACCTGCTACCATCTCCAAGTCAAAATATTCAGTGGGACAACAATTAATTTGATAACCTTGACAGTAAATTCCTTCAAAAATAACCTCAATTATCCAGCAACTTAGTACGTAAACCAATAAGAACAATCAATTAAGAAATCAATACATAAAATACGTTTTCCTGGAATACATCATAGATCTCATCACATATCAAAAATGGATATGAATATAGGATTTATATTCATTAAATGTTTCCACAAACACTTTAGTTTTAGGGTTTAGAATTAAAATTTAGGGTTTAGAGTTAAAATTTCTTGTTATTTAAAATATATATCTCAATTCCTTGCTCCAAAAGAACTTGAAAAACCAACTAAGAATCGAAGAACAAATTTCAAGTTTTGTTTTTTCAGAATATAATCCCAATTTCCAAGTGAAAATGCAATTGAGAATCATAGAAGGGTTTCAAGTATTATAAATACCAAAGGTTTCCATTCACTATTGTTTCATTCTGTCTTTGCTTTTCTTATTCAAATCCTATCTTGTTTCTTGCTCTCTAACTAATTACTTCCTCCTACAACGTCTTCCATGGATTTTTCAGAGATTGGGAGTTTTGAGTCTTGTTTGGATGATTTTCCCGGAAAATATATGAACCCGTGTTCTTCCATGTTTCATGGCGTTAACTGGTCCAATGGTTTTTCTAATGGAAACCCGCGGTTTTATGCTACCTCCAGTGATGGAAATCCTTCCAATATTGTCATTACTATGGCAACGACCGAAGATGGATCACAATTTCTCCAGGAATTGCTGTCTTCCAAGGATTCAAGAGTTTCAAACCTGATACTTAATTGGGTTTTCGAGTTCATATTCGAGCTGATGATCCATCAATTTGGCCGCTATTTGTTTCACCAGTTGATAGTATCTGTTGATGAAAACCGGCTGCAGATGTTAATGAAGAAACTTACAGTTCCTGAGAATCACATTTACCATGCATCACTTCACAAATATGGTAACTTTTCGGTCAAGAAATTGATCACAGCTCTTAAGAGATCACCGTTGATTACTTATGTTATCAAAGCCTTGAGCAACAAGTTTGATGAACTGATGACTGATCCAACCGGACGGTACGTAATACTCGAGTGTCTCGATGTTCTAGACCCTCGTACAAACGATTCGCTATACGTTAAAGCGATGGAGGGGTGTTTGGAACTCAGAAGACACGAGCAAGGAGTGGTGTCGATGAACGCATGCATCGCCTGAATCAAAGGTCCGCGACAAGATCAACTACTGAATTGGATATGTGATAATGTGAGGTTCCTAGCACAAGATCCAACAGGGAACTATGTTGTCCAATGTGTCATAGGGCTCGAAAACCCTGCAATCAATGACCGAATCTTCAGCTTATTGGAAGGGTTGTATGTCAAATTATCAATGGCGAAAACCGGGAGTCATCTCGTAGAGCAATGCTTGCAATTGTCCGGGATGAATCGGGTGATTAGCGAGTTTATTGGAAGCGATCAATTGGTGTTCGTGGTGAAAGATCGGTACGGAACTATGTTGTTCAAACATCATTGAAAGAGAGTAAGAAAAGGGATGTTAGAATTCATGCAAGCCTGATTGTGAAGCTTGAAGAACGTTTGGATTGCCTAAGACATGGGTATGGAAGGAATATTCGGACATGCGCTAAATAAAGTGCCGCTGAAGTCAGCGCTGCAACAGTTCGCGGCGTTTGTGTGCAGAAAACCCTGCAACATGTCAAGATATACTGCGGCGTTTATTTACCAAATCGCCGCCAAAAGTTATGGGATATAGCGGCGCGTGTGGACAAACGTCGCGAAAAACCTGTTCTTTAGTGTCGTTAGTGTTTACAAACGCCGCAGATAACTGTTCTATAGTGGCGTTTGTGTTTAAAAACGCCGCGAAAAAACCATTTTTTGGTGGTGTTTGTATTTAAAACGCCGCGAATAACCGTTCTTTAGTAGCGTTTGTGTTTACAAATGCCGCAAATAACTTTTCTTTAGTGGCTTTTTTCTTTACAAACGCCGTGAATAACACCATGTTTCCAAAACTCGAATAAAAAGCATACTATTATATAATAATTTAAAAATGCATTCACCAATTTCTACAATTTCAATCCACATTCCTTTTCTCAAATAAACAATTAATCGTGGGAACAGTTAGAACTATACATTTAAAAAACTTCCAACATTACAAGTCCATTTCCCCAAACTCATACTACACAAACATCTATACAAAGTTAACATGAAATAAAATTGGAATAGAAGAACCCATTCAAATCAGACATGGTGAATCAAATACGTAAATAAAAAAGAAGTGAAGATTTTATTGCAGACCTAGGTTCTTGTGAAACTAGCTTAGATATACACATGAATCAGAGATTGGTGATGTAACTTATGAAAGAAAAACAGTTTCAAAACTACTTAAAACATCAATCAAACCATGTTTTAGCAATCCTCACAAACACCCAGAAAGTAAATTGAGTTTCTTTTTTCTAACAAACAATTTAAAGAACAAACACTTACCCAGAATTAAACATCTTTAAACAAAATTAGAATGAGCGATGTAGAAATTATTATTCAAAGGGAATTTGAATTCAATTGAAATGAAATGAAGAATTTTACAATTAAAGATACTATATATCTAGAGAAAATAGGCCACGATTTATTGCGAACAAAGTGTTCAACCTTGAAACTGCTTCTATTTTTCAAGTCAAACGGCATCTATTTTTCTATCTGAAAATAAGTTCACCATTGTTAGGTTTCACATAACTTGTATTTTTTAGTGTATTGTTCAACACTTTAACATTCCAATATGATAAGAAAGAACTTAACATCTATTTTTTCAGTGTATTTTTTAGAAAGTGAGACATTTCAATCAATGGAATCACACTTTAACATCTATATATTTTTCAGTGTGTTTTTAAGAAAGTGAGATTCAAGAAAGAAGGGACGGCTTACTTGCAGCAGCGTTGGACGGCCCGACGAGGCGATGATAAGGCCGCCTGACCGGTGACGCAGTGAGAGCGAGAGATGCGATTGAAGAGGGGAATTAAGGTTTGATTTGGGGATATTGTGAGGCTGAGTGATCGAGAGGTTGTGAGGCTGAGTGTTAATTTGAGTGAGGGTTCAAAACGGTGTGTTTTAGTAATATACCTATTACGGTGTTTGTGAGTAAGCGCCACTAAAGATATACCTATTGCGACGTTTGTAAACAAAACGCCACGAAAGATATCACCTATTGCGGCGTTTGTTAGAAAAAGCCACTAACGAAATCACCTATTGCGGTGTTTGTAAACAAAACGCCACCAAAGATATCAACTATTGCGGCGTTTGTAAACAAAATGCCACTAATATACGAGTTATTGTGGCGTTTGTAGATAAACGCCGCTATATATAAATCTATTGCGGCATTTCTTCGATAAACGCCACTAAAAGTTCCTGCCTTTTGCGGCGTTTTATCATAAAACGCCACGATTTCATATTCTCTAGCGGCGTTTGTGATACAAAGGCCGCAATAGGTGTCCTGTTATGGCATTTGTTCTATAAATGCCGCAATATGTATAAATTTAGCGGCGTTTACTTAAAAAACGCTGCAAAAAATACCGCTATATACCTGTAGCGACTATGTTTGAGGAAAGTTGAAGGTCGCCGCTACGAAAATATTTAATTATAAATTATATATTATTAAAATGGGGGGAGTCCCGCTTTTATTGAAAAATCTTTATTTAAAAGGGGATTTGGAAAACGCGTATTTTAGAAAATATGGAGTCGCCACAGATCATTTGGGTAAGGTAGACCGGACACCGAAAACGAAAACCAGAGATTCCTTTAAAAATTGGGTTCAGGAGTTGATTACGGATGGGGAAGGATTAGCACCCCCCATACCGCCCAAAATTGGTACTAAATTATTACCGCTTTATTAATATCCAATTTTACGAGTTAAAGTGACTATTAAATTAAAATTTGGTTAGAAGTGTGAGTATAATTTAAGGGCTCCGGTGTTCGAGGGATAAACGAAAACTACCGTCTACGTCTTAGACTGGTAGCCAAGTTTACCGTCGAAAAAGGGAGCACCGCATTAGCAATTGAATATGTCGAATATACAATTTAATCGAACAAGGTAAGAACTAAATAAATTCGTGAAATAATTATATTATCAAAAATAAATGACACGAATGAAGATAAGTAGAAACGAGCAAATACATGTATGCAAATATATATATATATAATAATAACTTTATGATATGATATACTACACATTTATATGGTATAAAAAAATAATTAAAATGTATAAAACGCAATACTCGTATATAAATATTCATAAAAAAGGTAAATTATCAAAATAACTCTGCATAATAATATATAATACATAATATAAGTATATGTATAATAAAATGTAAAAACTAAATATATTTATTCTTATATACATATGTAAACATATATGTATCACAAAATATAATATATATATATATATATAACATAGTACATGGAAATGAATAAATAAACTAAATAAATAAGAGGCACATGTATCGAACAAATGAATGAACATACGAACAAAAGCATAAAAAACTAAACAATATCAAACATAAAACGAGCATTTAAACATAAAGGCCTGGGATTTAACAGAAATAAAAGGGAAGGGACCAGTAATGTAAATATTCCATAAAAACAAAGTTAAAATTAATAAAAAAGGGACCTATTTGAAGAACAATAAAAAGAAAGGGGGACCGAACATGTAATTTATACTTTGGAAACAAAGAAAACTGATATTAAGGGTGAAATTAAACTAGCAGAAACATATAGGGCTGATTGTGCAAATAAGCCTTGCGGTAGAGAATTTTTAAAAATATCAAAAGGGCGGAGGGACCTCCTGAGTGATTTATCCTTTAAAATTTTGATTTAATTGAATTTAGGGGCTAAATTGAAAGATTTGAAATACCAGGAAGGACCCGGGACCGAATTAAACCATGCAGAAAACCCCTGTTGCGTAATTAATTTGGGGCGGAAGGATCGAAGTGGAATTAGACCAATTTTAAAACAAAAAAATCTATTTATGGACCCTTCAACCTCGATTTCAACCTTTACCCATTAAATTTTGTTTAGTTCTAAAAAAACTCTCCCCTCTCTGATAATCTTTGAAACCGGCCTCCCATATTCAAACCATTTTTCAAAAATTATCCCCGACCGCCGCTGTTCTCAGAAGCCAGCGGTGGTCCGGCTACTCTCGTCGCTGTCTGCCACCGTCGGCCGTCGTTCTCCAAACCCAAAAACAAAGCGTTTTTCATTTTAAAAACCAAATCAAGCCTTAGGTTTTAGAAAATAAACCCCCATTTGCCTTAGATCTAGGAAAACCCGAACCTCTTTGTGTTTTTTTTCAAAAACGAAACCATTTTTTTAAACAAACCCTCCTTTTAAAATATACTACCGTCCGATTCACCGTGCATGGCTTGAAAGAGGACCAAAAGGCTTGTTACCGGCCGGTGGCTACACAGCGGAGGTAAGAACCCTTTCAACTTCTTTTTTTATTATTATGATATTCGAATGCAAGAAAAAGAATAGGATACATTTTTTCTCTCTGGAATCTTTTTTTTTTGTATTTATTGATTTCGAATCTGGTAACGGAGTACAAATGGTTGATCTCATTACATATATATGCTCTTTGATTTTCCTTTCCTTTGATTTGTTTTTTTTTTGCTTGCAAGAATAGATCTATTAAATGCTTTTGGTGTAGATTATGTTTAATCTGATATGCTCTATAATTTCTATATTTTGCATGTCCGGTGGTTAAGCGATCGGTGAGGGAGGCATACGGCGGTAGCCCTGGATCGTGACGCGTGGCTCGTGGGAAAACGAACGGTCTCCCGTGTGTGTTGCACGCGCGAGTGGGAGGCGAGCGGTCCGGGAGTGCATCACACGTGCCAGTTGGAGGGTCATCTTGGACTGATCTAGACCGTTGGATAAAGACTTGATCCAACGGCCAGGATGAAGGCGACTGCAAGATAAAAGATCAAATTAGGGTTTTTTATATCAGATACAAAATTAGGGTTTTAATTATTGGGCTGGCCGGTTTGGGCCTATGTAAATATTTTTGTTTTTTTGTCATGTAATATAGACTGGACTTTAATAATATAATTTGGGTTTTTAATAATTATCTTATTGTTTTCGATTTAAACCCAATAATAATAATATAATAATAATACATATACATGTGTACACGTACAAACATACATGATACATATAATGAACATTATATGCACATATATAAAAACATATTTATTAACATACTAATGGCCTATTAGTAATAACATACACACATAATGTATATATAATTATATCTATCATACCACATGCACATATTAACACATACATACGAACATATCACATATACATGAATACATTATATATAACATGCAATATTAATTCACACGTACAATATATATACATGTAACAATATAATTACCATAATATGCACACCTACTAACATATGCACACATACACATATGTTTAAATATGAACATTACCACACGTACTTATACATACTTACATAATAGTTACCACAACTAATTAATATTATTATAATATTTACAACCCGGACAAAAATGAGTGATTATAATATCAAGCTTGATGTAGTGATTGTTCAAGTCTCTGCAATAAACAAGCTTCACATGTTCATGCTTTGATCTTTTGTGGTGTTTTTGTTGGGATAATTAAGGGTTGGATTTAGGTGGAATCTTTGTTAAAACAGTCGAGTATTTTTAGTGTAAAATCAATCGTTAGCCAATGGAGTCCTTATTATTATTGTCAAATGCTTTGGATTTTTTCTTATATGTTAGTTTTAATGAATAATATCTTATAGTTAAATCTCCATTAATAAAAAAACTAAAATAAATACACAAAATACACGAAAAGAATATGTTGAATCAATCGTTAGCCAGTTGTAATCACTCATTTTTGTCCGAGTTTTAGTATTTTTAGTATTGTTGTAATAGTAATATTATTAATAAAAAATCAATAAAAAAATAATTAAAAAAATTATGTAGTTTTTGGGTGGTCCACGTCACCCCTTTCAACCACCCAATTGCCTATATAAAGGCATGGGGGGTGGGGGGAAAATGGAATGGATCGGCAGGGGCTGGCCAAATAAGGGAGCTTAGGCTCCCGGCTAACCCAGGACCGGGACAGTGTCCTCGGTCTTAACCGGTTCGATCGGGGTCCTATTTTGGATCCGATCTAGTTAATTTTTTGGAGAGGTCGTGGTAGATCTCGGTGGGGTTGATTGGGGTTAAATCATTCAACTCTTAGTTAGGTATATTTTCTTTCTTTTTTATTTATGTTGTAATTTTTATGATTTAATGAAGTAGTAGTTAATTTAAAATTGTGTTTTTAGTTTGTATGTTTATTTATGTTTTAGATTAGTATTTATTATGTTTTAAATTTATGTTTTATATTAATATTTTATTTATGTTAGATTTATTTTTATTTATGAGTTAGATTAATATTTATGTTTTAGATTAGTATTTTATTTATGTTAGATCTGTTTTTATTTATGAGTTAGATTAATATTTATGTATGTATGTTTTAGATTAGTATTTTATTTATGTTAGATTTATTTTTATTTATGAGTTAGATTAATATTTATGTATGTATGTTTTAGATTAGTATTTTATTTATGTTAGATCTGTTTTTATTTATGAGTTAGATTAATATTTATGTATGTATGTTTTAGATTAGTATTTTATTTGTGTTAGATTTGTTTTTATTTATGTGTTAAATTAATAGTTATGTATGTATGTTTTAGATTAGTATTTTATTTATGTTAGATTTATTTTTATTTATGTGTTAAATTAATAGTTATGTATGTATGTTTTAGATTAGTATTTTATTTATGTTATATTAGTATTTTATTATGTTAGTATTTATTTATATTTTTATCGCAATGTATTTATTTATATTTGCCATGTTTTTTAAGTTTGCATAACGGACATATATTTTGTCAATGCGGTGCCCTTTTATTCGAGCGTAAACGGGGCCAGTATCAGGCGTAGTGATAGTGGTTGGGCGTTTACTCTCGGATAAAGGGACCTTTAAAATTTACTCGCACATATAACTAAATTTTAATTTAATCGTCACTTTAATCCGAAAAGTTTAATATTAATAAAGCGGTAATTATTAAAGTACCAATTTTGGGCGGTGTGGGGGTGCTAATCCTTCCCCATTCGTAACCGACTCCCGAACCCATCAATTTTAAATCTCTGGTTTTTTACGGTGTCCGGCCTACCTAAGTGGCCGGTGGCGACTCCATTTTCAAAATAAAGTACGGGTTTTATAAAACCCCACGCGGAAGAAAATATTTTTCAAACAAATAAAAAACATCATTTTTAGAGAGGTGAACATCGCTACAGATGGCGACTCCGCTGGGGAAATTTTTGTTTTTCAAAATCAAATGAGAGTCGAGCTTTTTTTAAATAATTACCGCTTTATTAATATCGGAAATTCCAGATTAAAGTGACTATTAAATTAACATTCGGTTATAATTGCGCATTTGTTTTAACGCATTTAAAATATGGCATATAAACCCATTTTTTAAGTGGGGGGAAAACACTAATGCTTTCGTGGAGATATCGTTCTCTCGTATGGGCCTAGCAAGTACCTTCGGGGCTCGAGTACCTTATACTTTCGTGAGGATATCGTTCCTTCATATGGGTATAAGCGAATGGGTCCCCCTAAATTGAACCTGGTTGAAAGGAGCCTATAATGGGTGATGGCCGGGGGCCTTGCTACTCTTAGTAGGGGACATCAAGGACAATTTGGGTACCTCTTAGCACCAAAACTGCATGTAGAGAACATATAGAAACCCACCCTTTTAGAGCCATGCGGATAACCTAGATGTTTTAGACGGGATGTAAATAGGGTTGTTTTGTTTGTTTACCTTATCTAAATTATTCTTCTATTTATATGTTGTTGATCTTATTCGATACTGACTCGTTTTCTTTTTTGTTTTACCCTTTTTTGCATACATCATTGCATTTGCATTACATTGGGGTATTGGTTCAAGTGGTTTACCCGATCAAAAATTTTTCATTTTTACCCTAATTTTAAATTGACCCATTTTTATGATCACATCATATCGGTTCATTTTGGCATTCACTGCATGGCATATCATAACACTTTAATTTTTGCACTTTTACCAGCATGAAATGCTGATTCACGAATGGCTTTCAATTTGAAAATTTATCATCGGGAGAAAATCTAGCACTCTAGATATCAAGACAATATTCAAAGTTGCAAATAAATCCCGTGAGTTCGGAAGTTGAGCCACGAGAACTATTTTTGAATCAGTACTTTCGCATCTAAGACATGCATTTTGCATTTACGCATATATTTTGAAATTTTAAAGTCGGTCCCCGAGTTACCTCATTAGATACAACAAAGTTGGTCAACCTAGCACTTTGCAGAACCTCTACAAGAGCCTGATATTGAGGCATGTCCAAAAGCACCCTCCACATCTTTTACAAATATTGTGCCTCTAATAAGGCCTCAGTCTAGGGGCATTCTTTGCCAAGGTCCAACCTTCATTGCCGAGTCAAACTCTTGCATCCTTGACCACAATTTGCAAAACTGCACCTAATCCAAATAATAATAATAATAATAATAATGAGCTGTCATGAACCAACACACAATTTATGAACCCAACTTAGGGGGCAACAGAATCATCACTCAAAGTGTCAACTTCAAGAGCAATTTCAGACGATGGCATAAGAATGAAAAAAATGTTGGGGCATGCACCCAGATGGATGATCAAACCCAAGAAGAGGTTAGGGCACCGTCATATGCAAAAGACCAAGATCCTGACAGGACCAGTGAGGAGTTAGGGGCATCCCATTGAGGGCCAAAAAAATCATATCACATTCATGCATTTAGTTGCATTCATCATTTTTGCGTACATCTATGTTCAGTGCATACACCGAAGTCACCATGCATTTAGGCATAAAATTCATGCATTTTTGCTTACAAAAAGGTTCAAAAAGAGACCGAACATCCTCAGCCGTGGGGGCAACAACACGACAGCCAACCTTAGTCTTAGAGGAGGCCAAACACAAAGAGGATGCTAAAACATCAATAAAAGGTAACAGTGACAAATTTTGTGAACATTTACTGATTAATATTTTTTTTCATTTTTAGGTCAAACCTATCCGCCAGTAGAGCAGTAGAAGTAGCCTTTTCCAGATCTTGCCTCGTCATTGTTGATAGGCCAACAATTTCTAGATTCTGCTTTACCGCTGATGGTGCAACAGTATAGACATCCTGAAGATCTCGTTTCTCCGTTGATGGTGCAACAGATCCGAACCTTTCCCCTAGCAGATCGAATTTCTATTCAGGTCTTGTTTCTCTACTAACAGTGCAACCAAACCTATTTTTTTCTCGAGTCTTAGTTCTTTGTATAGTTCAAGAAAAAAGAAAATTTATCAAAAAATAGAGTTGAAAAAAATCAGAAAAAAATTAAAAAAATTAAAAAATAAAAAAAACAAAACAAAAAAGAGAAGTGAAATCGAAAAATGAAATGAAAAATCAAAAGAAAATGTATCAACTTTCATCGCCCGATCTAGTCTCTCCGCTGATGGAGTGGCCGAGTCCAAGCTCCCGTCGTCCTCAGATCCTACTCTCCGCTGATGGTGTACCCGGTTCCAGGTCGTCATTATCCGAACCAGTCCTCTGCTGATGGAGTAGCCGGGTCCAAGCTCCCGGAGTACTCTGATCCTGCTCTCCGCTGATGGTGTAGCCAGTTCTAGGTTGTCATTGTCCAATCCAGTCCTCCGCTGATGGAGTGGCCGAGCCCAAGCTTCTGTCGCCCTCAGATCCTGCTCTCCGCTGATGGTGTAGCCGGTTCTAGGTCGTCATTGTCCAATCCAGCCCTCCACTGATGGAGTGGCCGGGTTCAAGCTCTCGTCGCCCTCAGATCCTACTCTCCGCTGATGGTGTAGCCGGTTCCAGGTCGTCATTGTCCAATCCGGTCCTCCGCTGATGGAGTGGCCGGGTCCAAGCTCCCGTCACCCTCAGATCCTGCTCTCCGTTGATGGTGTAGCCGGTTCCAGGTCGTCTTTGTCCAATCCAGTCATCCGCTGATGGAGTGGCCGGGTCCAAGCTCCTGTCGCCTTCAGATCCTGCTCTCCGCTGATGGTGTAGCCGGTTCCAGGTCGTCATTATCCGATCCAGTCCTCCGCTGATGGAGTGGCTAGGTCCCAGTTGCTGCTGTCCTACTTATCCGCTGATGGTGTAGTAGGGTTCCAGTTAATGTTTCTGTTTCTCCGTTGATAGATCCAACTTTACTGATTTTCAAGTTTTCTTTATTAATGTTGTAGCTAGAAAACAAATAAAAAAAGAAAAAAGAAGAAAAGATCAAAGAAAAAAAGAAAAAGAAAAAAGAAAAAAGAAAAAAGAAAAAAGAAAAAAATGAAAAAGAAAATGAAAATGAAAAAAACAAAAAATGAAAAAAATGAGCTTTCGACCAAATTCTGATCATGCCTCTTCGTCAGAGTCGTAGCTTGATCACAAAAAGAACAACTATCCGATCCTGCCTCTTCGTCGGTGTCGTAGCTGGATCAAATCTTCAGACCTTGCCTCTTCGTCGGTGTTGTAGCTTGGTCAAATCTAACTTTCGGTTCTGCCTCTTCGTCGGTGTTGTAGCTGAACCTAATTCACTAACTTCTGGTCTTGCCTCTTCGTCGGTGTTGTAGCTAGACCAAATTCACTAACTCTTGATCCTGCCTCTTCGTCGGTGTTGTAGCTGGATCAACATTACTAACTTTAGACCATGCCTCTTCGTCGGAGTTGTAGCTTGGTCAAAATTCATCAACTTTCAAGTTTTATCAATATTGTAAGAAAAAATCAAAAAAAGAGAGAAGAAAAAATATGGAAAAAGAAACAAAAGCAGAGAAAAAAGAAACAAAAAAAAAGAGAGAGAAAAAGAGAAAATTTGTTAGTTTTCTGATCTTGCCTCTTCGTCAGAGTTGTAGCTGGATCAGACATCAAAACTTTCACCTATCGGTCTTGCCTCCTCGTCAGTGTTGCAGCTGGATCGAATTTTGTAGACCCTGTCTCTTCGTCGGTGTTGCAGTTGGGTCGAACTCTCTTTAGATATTAGCTTATTATCAATAATGTAGCAAGTGGAACTCGGTTTGTCGTCCCCAACAAACAACCCCCATTTTGAAGGCTTTGCTTCCCTAAAGTGACAAGGTAGATCAATCAAGACAATAAAGAAGACCTACGCCGACGAGAAAGAAGATCTACCAAAAAAAGAAGACACGCTTCAAAAGGAGAGAAGTTCAGCCAGATAAGACAAAAATGAGCGCTTTTGATCTTTGCTTTGTTCTCGTTTCACAAGAACAAGCAAAGAGGGGCAACTGTAATCACTCATTTTTGTCCGGGTTTTAGTATTTTTAGTATTGTTGTAATAGTAATATTATTAATATAAAATTAATAAAATAATAATAATAAAAAAATAATTAAAAAAATTATGTGGCTTTTGGGTGGTCTACGTCACCCCTTTCAACCACCTAATTGCCTATATAAAGGCATGGGGGGTGGGGGAAAAATGGAATGGATCGGCAGGGGCTGGCCAAATAAGGGAGCTTAGGCTCCCGGCTAGCCCAGGACCGGGACAGTGTCATCGGTCTTAACCGGTTCGATCGGGGTCCTATTTTGGATCCGATCTAGTTAATTTTTTGGAGAGGTCATGGTAGATCTCGGTGAGGTTCAGTTGGGGTTCGTCATTCGAACTCCTAGTTAGGTATAATTTCTTTCTTTTTTATTTATGTTGTAATTTTTATGATTTAATGAAGTAGTAGTTAATTTAAAATTGTGTTTTTAGTTTGTATGTTTATTTATGTTTTAGATTAGTATTTATTATGTTTTAAATTTATGTTTTATATTGATATTTTATTTATGTTAGATTTATTTTTATTTATGAGTTAGATTAATATTTATGTATGTATGTTTTAGATTAGTATTTTATTTATGTTAGATCTGTTTTTATTTATGAGTTAGATTAATATTTATGTATGTATGTTTTAGATTAGTATTTTATTTATGTTAGATTTATTTTTATTTATGAGTTAGATTAATATTTATGTATGTATGTTTTAGATTAATATTTTATTTATGTTAGATCTGTTTTTATTTATGAGTTAGATTAATATTTATGTATGTATGTTTTATATTAGTATTTTATTTGTGTTAGATTTGTTTTTATTTATGTGTTAAATTAATAGTTATGTATGTATGTTTTAGATTAGTATTTTATTTATGTTAGATTTGTTTTTATTTATGTGTTAAATTAATAGTTATGTATGTATGTTTTAGATTAGTATTTTATTTATGTTATATTAGTATTTTATTATGTTAGTATTTATTTATATTTTTATCGCAATTTATTTATTTATATTTGCCATATTTTTTAAGTTTGCATAACGGACATATATTTTGTCAACGCGGTGCCCTTTTATTCGAGCGTAAACGGGGCCAGTATCAGGCGTAGTGATAGTGGTTGGGCGTTTACTCTCGGATAAATGGGCCTTTAAAATTTACTCGCACATATAACTAAATTTTAATTTAATCGTCACTTTAATCCGGAAAGTTTAATATTAATAAAGCGGTAATTATTAAAGTACCTATTTTGGGCAGTGTGGGGGTGCTAATCCTTCCCCATCCGTAACCGACTCCCGAACCCATCAATTTTAAATCTCTGGTTTTTTTACGGTGTCCGGCCTACCTAAGTGGCCGGTGGCGACTCCATTTTCAAAACAAAATACGGGTTTTGTAAAACCCCACGCGGAAGAAAATATTTTCCAAACAAATAAAAAACATCATTTTTAGAGATGTGAACATCGCTACACCAGTGTATTTAATAAATTTTAATCATATTTTTATAGTTTATTAATAAATACTAAATTAATTATTTAAAGTAATAAAAATATTATGTTTTGATAAATTTTAATCATGTCTTTATTAATAAATACTAAAGTAATAATGTAGAACATAATTTTATTTTATAGGGCTTATTTTTGACTTTTCGTTCTTAGTCCTAAAAATATCCTAAACTACTCTTACCAATCGGAACTCAGTCCCTGTATTTATATAACCACGCGGGATCTAAAAGGAATCGACCCGACCTACTTTTCCAGTTTTCCTATTTCCAAAGTCAAACCATGTTCGATAAAAAAAGTCAAACCATGTGAACTTTTTTCAGTTCATGGGGGATATCCACAAGATTTCCTACATCTATGAACCTATTGAAGCCTTTAGAAGCAGCATTTAATGTTGTTTTCAGTGTCTCTTAAATAATGATTAAAAATATGACGTACTCAACATGTAATTAACAATTATTTAAAATAAAATTAAAATTTAGATTAAATTACCTCTCATATTTCTATTCTATGCTATTTTAATCCTTATTTTAAAATAATAGGATCATATTTGCCGCAGAATCAACTCGAATGCCCTCAGAATTTGGTCTTCGATTTCCGAATTGCCCCACCGCCCTACGGCTGTTGTGTCTAAACTGGTACTGAAAACTCCAAGCTCTACCAAACGGCTTCCATTGCTTTGCATCTCTTCAGGAATTGGAGATATCAATCTGTCCATGTTTAGTACCCTTTCCAGAAGAAAGTTCCTCAACGAACTTAACTTCCCTTACAATCTCAAAATCTGAAATTCTTGAAGGATTGATTCACTGGGGATTCCATAAAATCACTTCTCTTAAGACTCACCATCAATGGTCCAAGCAGAGATGATATTTAGTTGCAGAGCTCAGGGGCAACGCTTAATCTCGAATTGAGCACACCGAAAAGGATCTTATGCTAGCTTCTGTTGCTGCATATTGAGAGGCGATTTAATTTAAAATTTTATTTTATTTTGAATAGTTATTAGTTACATGCCGAGTACTTCAAATTTTTAATCATTATTTAAGAGTCATTTAAAAAATTAATAGTATGCAATAGTGTATTCCGTTAGTGGTGTTCAGCGGTATATATCGCCCGTTCTGGACTCAACCTTAATTTTGATTATAATTACAGAATACATTGCTTATGATTGGTTATAATTATAAAAGGAGGTTTTGAGTATTTATTTAAGAGTAGTGGCTTATTTAGGTAAAAAAAACTACAAAGGGCTTATTTAAAAAAGTTGAGTTAATTGCATAATATGTCCCCAACCTATGACACTCATTTTAAATTGGTCCTAAAATTTTTAAATGTTCCAATTACATCCTCAAACTATGGGTCCCGTTCTAAATTCATCCCAAAATTTTGAATATTTTAATTTCATCCCCAAACTATGACCATCATTCTAAACTGGTCTCCAAACTTTTAGACATTTCAATTTCATCCTTAAATTAGCGTTTATGCCGCATCATATTATTACATTATACCCATCAATGTTTACATAGAAGATAATTATTTTATAACAATTTTATTAAGTTAGGATATGATTAGCATATACTGATAATTTATGGTTAAAATTAAAACAATCAAAAGTTTGGGGACCAGGTTAGAGTTAAAATTAAAACAATCAAAAGTTTGGGGATCAGTTTAGAATAAGTGTCATAGTTTGGGATAAATTGAAACGGTCAAAAGTTTTGGGACCAATTTATAATGAGTGTTATAGTTTGGGGGTGAAATTGGAACATTAAACCATTTGATGACAAATTTAAAATAAGGATCATATTTTAGGAATGCGATGTGCAATTAACTCAAAAATTACAATAGATAAAGGATTTTTTATATAGGGGAAATATCTCATGCACTGATAGTGGAAAACAAAAGTTTCTATAAGCACCTTAGTTTTAGGGTTTAAGGTCCCAGTTTAGGGTTTATAGTTAGGGGATTAAGTGTAGGGTTTATAATTTAGGGTTTATGGTAATAGAGTAATACGGTTAGGGATTTAGGTTTTAACATATAAACCCTAAATTTTAACCATAAATTCTAACCACCCCTAAATTCAAAACTCATACACTTAAACTAGACCCTAAACAAAATCTATCAACCCTAAAACTAAGGCATTTGTGTAAACAAAGTTTCCACAAGCATTTGTGCATAGAATAATTACCCATTTATATATGGATAATTATTTGATACATTGGCAGTTAAAAACTTTTAGTTTCCACAAGCGTCTTAGTTTTAGGATTTAGGTTTAATAGCTTAGAATTTAGTGGTTGTGAATAGAACTTAGAGCTTAGGGATATAATTTAGAGTTTATAGGTTAAAACATAAATCCTCAACATATTACCTTAAAACATAAACAACAACCTCTAAACCCTAAATCATAATCCTAAATTCTAAACCCTTACACCTAAACCCCTAAATTGAGTCTTTAAACTCTAAAACTAAGGCGCTTGTGGAAACTAAAAGTTTCCGCCGCCAAGTGTATTGGATATAAATCCTTTATATATATATATATATAGGATTTATATCCAATACACTGGCGGTGGGATTTATATCCAATACACTGGCGGTGGAAACTTTTAGTTTTTACAAGCGCCCTAGTTTTAGGGTTTAGGTACTTAGTTTATAGTGTAGGGTTTAGGGGTTTATGTGTAGGTGTTTATAATTTAAGGGTAATGGTTAGAATTTAGGGGTTAGGGTTAGGGTTTAAGGTTTAGAGGTTAGGTTTAAGTTGTAGGGTAATATGTTGAGGATTTAGATTTTAACCTATAAACCCTAAATTATAACCCTAAACACTAAATTCCATTCACAGTTCTTAAATTCTAAACTACTAAACCTAAACCCTATACCTTAAATTGAGTCCCTAAACCCTAAAACTAATACGCTTGTGAAAACAAAAAGTTTCCACCGCCAGTGTATCAAATATATAAGCATCTTGAAAATACTTATGGAAAGAATTGTGACTTTTGAATGATTAATTCATAATAGTTCAATTAATAGTCGGAATAAAAAGAAATATTTTAATTAAAAGTAATTTATGCTTAACTTATATATATACTAGGGGTGAGAATCGGATGGGGCGGGGATGGTTTTGCATTCTTCATTTCATCATCAATACTTGCGGTTACGGTTTTGGGGAATCCCCATTAAATGTTTCGGGAATTTTTTTCGTCCCCATACCCTCCCCGCGAGAATCCTCGCGGCTTTCGGGGAATCCCTATGCCCAAAAATATTAAACAAAATTACTATTTTATTGATCAAAATAAATGACAAATTCAGTTTAAAATATAAAGTTTGGATACTTCGATTGGAAGCAGTTACGAGATGATGAAAATTGAAAGAGTGTTGTGTTGAGGAAGATTTAGACTAGTGTTTTAGCTTATATCTAAAAACTAAGATATAAACATGTTGAAAAACTTGAGTGTGGCTAGGTTTGAGAGAAAGTTAAAGTGATAATAATATAGTTAAAATTTTTATTAAGATATATATTAGGGGTGTATAAATAAATAAGTAAATATCGGAATCTTTGCGGAAATTTTTTGGGATCCCCACAATTATTTATACGGTTACAGTTCGGTTATCCCCACAGTTCGGATATAACAATCAATGTCCCCATCCACATTTGAGTTTCGGTTATAAAACTTTCTCCGTCCCCATCCCTGAGGGTGAAAATTTCGGTTATTCCCCATACTTATCGATTCAGATCCTCACAATTTTAGGATATCCCCCCACCCAATTCCCATCCCTAATACATACAAGTTAAATAACGAATAAATAAAGATTTAAATATGTCAAATGTTAAAATAATACAAGAATCTCTTATATATTTAAACTATAAAAAAATTACAATAAAAAAACACATAAGGACTTGATTGTTGTTTTTCTTTTCTTTTTTTTATAAATAGTTTGGATTAGAAGTAGGGACGGATGTTGGACTTTATGTTATGGGGCGAAAATATATTTTCAATAAAAAAATAGATCAAAAATTTTAAAATATATACAAAATTTAAATTTTCAAGTGTGACTGCGGCTCCAACCTCTCGGTCGCTGGTAGCGTGGATAAAATGAATGCAGGCATGCTGTTGGGCAGAGTAGTGACTTACGGACAGCAGACTTTTGGGTAGCTTTTAAAGTGTGGGCAGAAGAAGCTACAAATACAATCCCTGACTTGCATTGCATCAGCCATGAAATGGGTTTGTTGTTTCTTCATCAATTAATAAGTGTTTTAAATACATTCCCACCTCTGCAGAAAAGAAACCAAGCCATTAGCCATTGGATACCACATCTTATGTGCACTCCATTTTTTTTAGTTTCACAGTGGGCGGTGCAGTCCAATCCCACGCACTGTTTCTTTCTGAGCTAACCAATCTCCCATACCTTCATCTCATGCTTCATATTGATGATGTTTGAATGGACCCCCACTTTACATCTTTACCTCCTACTCTACTCATCTCTTCTTTTTTCCCCTTAAATAAGAGTGACGAAGTGGACTTTCTAAATGTTAAATCTACATGTGTAATCAACATACTAGGGTTCTTCGAGAAGGAAAGACATTTTATGATCAACTGTTTTTCTTTGTGGAAAATTTTATAGTAAAAGAAATTAATCATTGCCTAGACTGTTAGATAGGAGCGAATTCAAAATTAGGGATTGAAGAAAAATATAATTATTTTAAAAATAGAGATGTAAATTCATAATTAATTTATTTTAAATATATATATATATATATATATATATATATATATATATATAATATATAAACAAACAAAAATTGTGCACAGAGGGAAATGACCCCTCCCACTTTGTACATAGATTTGTCATTGGCTTTAGACAAGGTGAAATTTACTAGTTTCGATAAAATAGAACTGTTTGATTTAGATTTTTTACAAATAGCTCAAAGCCCCATTTGTCTTCTCTCAAAAAGCAAAAGCTTTAAACGGTAGTTGGCTCCTTAGCGGCAGCCAACCGCTTGTTTTATCGGCGTCTGGCTTTTTATTCCTTTCTTTATTCTTTTTTTTCTCAGTCTTAATATTTTCTGTTGTCTTTTTCGCTCTTGATAATTTTCGATGAACTCCTTTGACTTTTTTTGTTAGTTCATTTTGTTCCTGGTGGCCCATGATCCAGTTCAGGGGCAATTTTGAGAGGAGGAAGCTTGGATCCTCAGGGGACCGCGACCTCTTGTTCCTCTGTTTTCCTTCTCGTTTTTGTTGTCTTTGTCTGATTATCCACGGCAGATTTGACTTCTCCATAGCAGGTGTCTCGTTTTCATCGACTCAATTCCCTCGCCTCTTTGCTTTTTTTCATGTTGAATTCGGGTCTCTCAGGTGACGGATCTAGCATAAAAGAGGTGAGCTCGGTCAAAGGCTTTTATGTCCTTTTCTTTTCCGGTCCTATCTTTCAGCCCACTTGAATAACTGTAGCGACTAAAAAAATTTGAAGAGATTCTACTTTTTATTAAAATTGATTTTGAGTGAATTTCTTTAAAAACTCGTATTTTTAAAATAAAATTTGAGAGTTGTTACCGATTATTTTAAAAAGGGTAGACTAAAAATTTTCATGAATATAAAGAACATTCAAACCTTACTCAAAAAACCGCCGTGAACCATCACCATTCTCAAATTCCGATGGTGACTCCTTCCCTCCGATCGCCATGACCAATCTTTGGCCGCCACCTCCGACATCAAAAAAACCTAATTTTTTTTTATCCATCTTTCTTTTAAAATCAAGATCGAACCTCCCTTTTTTAAATAACAAACAAAAGAACTACTTTTTTTAAAAACATGGTTACCCTTTTTGAAGGGATAAAAAATGGCTCGGTGCAATTCATCAGCGCATCGCCCACAACTACTGAAGTAATGGCGGCTTGGAGCATAAAAAGGTAAAAAAAAATTCCCTTTTCTTTTTTTATGTATTTGT
Source organism: Hibiscus mutabilis (assembly GCA_019671005.1). Classification (NCBI taxonomy): domain Eukaryota; kingdom Viridiplantae; phylum Streptophyta; class Magnoliopsida; order Malvales; family Malvaceae; genus Hibiscus; species Hibiscus mutabilis. The sequence goes on along the minus strand of CM033713.1, from coordinate 19,461,182 downwards.
AATGAAAATATGCTAAGAGAGAAAAATAGAATACCTTCTCTAAAATCTCTTTCTTTTTTATTGTATTGATGATAATCTGAGTACATAGATTGTTACATCCGATTTTATCCTTAATTTTTTATTACATTAGGTAGGGAAAATATAATAAAAGAAAGGGTTCTGACATCTTTATTTTACTATTTTTTCGCACGCACGGTGGTTGAGGGAGAGGACGTTGGTTGTACGATGGCAGCGAGATTTTCGGTGACGAGGCCATGTGGATGGTCGACAAGGCTTGGGCGTATGGGCGCGTGAAGGGAGCTGAGCAGTCTCGGCGGTGTGCTTCACTCGTGCGTGGGAAAATTGGCCGATCACCTCTCTTTTAATCTGGACTGTTAGATCGTATTTGATCCAACAATGATGGAGTGACTGCGCAAATGAGAGGGAGACAGATTAGGTTATCAGAATAGTTTAGCTTCCGGGGTTTAATTTTTGGACCCTTATTGTGCCAATATAACATATATATGTAATTTGGGTTTTATAAATTAATTGTAAATGGACTCAAACATTATAATTTAATTGGGCTTTTAATTATGATTTATTTATTTTATTTAAAGCCTATTTATGTGATGATAATAATAATAATAATAATCATTAATAATAATAATTAAACCTTAATAGTACTAACAATTAAAATAAAATTAAACTAGTATTAATATATATATATCCGAAAAAATTAGTGATTAACATGGTTAGGTTTCTCCCTACTGTATTGGTTCGCTGGTTGGACCATCTGCTGGTCTAAAATAGATAACATTATTCTCCCGTGTTGGTTGTTCTTCAGTGCTTGCTTGAAATGCCTCTATGTTTGGGTTTCTCTTCAAGGTTTGGGTCTCTGCGCTGGGTTGGATGTGTTGCCCTCTGTTTTCTCATGGCTCTTTGTGTTTTTTGGGTTCTTTGCTCTTTGATCCTATGTATTTTCTTTTGTGATGAATAGATGTGTTTCATTTTCTTGGTAAAAAAGAATTGTTTGATTTAGATTAATTTATATTGTTAAAGTCAAGGTATCTTGTAATGACCTAATTTCTAGGTTATTGAATCAGGTCACGGACCCATGTTATGAGCCTTTATTTTGGAAGTCTAAGTTAAGATTTTTAACTTGGGCCTTTAGTGGCAAAAAAGAAAATAGACATGTGGTTATTTATTATTGTTTTTACCATTTAGTTTGGAGAGTGAAGTTTAAATTTTAAATAGATGTGTGTTGGGGGAAAAAGAAAAAGGGGGCAGATGATTTGATGGAGAGAGAGAAAATAGAAAAGTGAGGGAAAATAGGAAAGTGGGAGAAAGAGAGGGATGAACTTCGAACCCATCTTCGTCGCTGAACAATCATCTGTGGTCGACACTGCCGCCACCATCAGCTCCGACTCACAAAGAAGAGACCGCCTATGGTCGTCCCATCATTGTAGCTACCACCGTTCGTCAGGGTGAGAGAAAGGAAGAAGCAGTCTAGCTTGGAACGTTATGCTTCATCACCTTCCTCGAGAAACTGAGGCCATTACGTGACTCACCAGGCAAAGAAGTGCAGATCTTGAGCATGCCACTACTGTCTGACCATCGGAGGACGTCCCACGCACCGCCAGTGAGAGTGGGGTGGATCTGCCCAGGCTGGTGCACCATGCTATGGTACATCGCGCCACACCGAAGCGAGCTCACAGGGTGCACGTGCACTCGCCCATATTGGAGCACACCCTGCAGGTGCACCAAGGCTGTAGTGTACTCGTCTGCACTGGATCACGTACCTGGGGTGCACCGAGCTTTCCATGCATCTGCGTCGCACCAGATCACCAAGGCTATTGACCTGCCGTTGACCAGCCATTGATATTTTTCGAAGGGACCCTACCTAGGAGTTTCTCGACATTCTGAGTCTGCTGGCGCAGTCTATTTTGCCAAATTCAAACCTGGTAAGCTATTTTTACGCGTTTGGCCTTGTGAATTGAATAAAGGATGTATGAAATTAATGTATTTTTGTATTTATTTTTATATGGGGATTATTCAAGATCACATATAAGACCAAGTGGATTGTTAGGAAGCTTGGATGAGGATTTATTGATAATCGCTTGAGGTTAGTACACGTTAAACTCTGGAATGTTTCATGAGCATCATAAGTGTAATTGCCTTGCTTGTTAGTGGTTGCAAATTAGGATGATGATAGATAAGCATGTGTTGAGCCTGATATTATGAGATGCATGAGGAGTTCGAGAATATTTCGATACTCATATGAGCTTTAGAGACCGTGTTAGGTCGTTTTAATATCCATATAATTATCTTATTAGTTGATTTACATATTGTGTTGCTGGAGTGCTTGAGATATGATTTGGCATGTTTAATGGAGATTATACTGTATGGAATAATAATTGTTAATATTTGAATAATTGATCATAAGGTCAGAAATTGATATTAAATGATTATGAAGCCAGTAATTAATATTAACTTAGTGATGCGTTAGTAAAACAAACCATAATAACTTTTATAAGCTTCAAGGATCGAATAAGCGATGTAATATCATAATTTCAAGGAAATTGTAAGAACCCGTAAATAGGGTATCTGTACGAACTTTGGCTGTACTGATACACGATTAGGGGTTGTATCGGTACGGGTCGGCCCGTATCCATACTTGTAAAAATTAATGATTTCTAGTAAGCAATTTAATTATCGATACACGTGTGAGTACCGATACCTGAGGGTACCGTATCGATACTCGTGTGCGAGTATCGATACCCGATACGATAAATAATCTATAAATACAATTTAAGGATGAAAATTAATGTGAATATTAATAATTAAATTATGCCTTGATAAATGTGATAACGTAGAGTAATAGAGTCAATAAATGAGATTAATTATACACTTCTCTATAATGTATTAACAACTCGGTAATGTAAAATAAATGATGTGATGAAGATTAGCAACGATAGGGAGATCCTTGGGTTCACGTTGCTTGTATTCCGGATAGACATTTAAATTGGTTGATTCTATGATTGATGGGATTCGGATACCCAGTGGAAGAGTGTTGCAAAACCATGATTAAAGATACTGAAAAGAAGTTATCGATGCTATGTGACACGAGCCTCATTCGAATATACTCGATGGGGGATTCCAAGTATGGGTGTATGTTCTGATGCTAGGTAACCCGACCTCACCCATAGTGTAAATGCTCGATGGGGGATTCTGAGCATGGGTGTATATTTCGATGCTATGTGAATCGGTCTCACCCAGGGTGTATGTTTTGATGCTATGTGACCCGGTCTTACCCAGAGTGTATGTTTTCATGCTTTATGACCCGACCTCACTCCATAGTTATTATTGTTGATATGTATTTTTGCCTAGATGATCTGATGAGATCTCGGGTATGGTTGGGCCATGAGTGCCATGTATGATGATTGCTATGATGAGAGCATATATTTAGGCGACTAGTGGTAGTTCCACATGTTTGTTTTATCTCTCTTTATTTTTCGCACTAGATTGCATGCTTATATTTATGATTAGCATGAATTATAGTAGAGTAGATGTGTACCAATGAGCTTTGTAAGCTCAGTGCTTGGAATCGTTGTTTTCGTGCGTAGGTTGATCATCAGATTGTGGGATCGAGGAGCACTATAGTACATGATTACAGCATGGGGTGTTCTTTAAAGTACGGTACTTGTGTTTAGTGGGCTATGTATTCATAGGACCTTACGTGATGGAGTCTGTAATCCTTATTTTGAAATTGTATTAATCAAATCGAATGTTCAAATGTTTTAAATATAAATTGGAGCTCTTTTCTACCGTTTTGATTATTTATCTATATTTTCAACTATTGGCTTCAAATGTTTTTTTAGAAATATCTTGTTGTGCTAAACCCATTTGAAAATTTTTATAGTTTTGGATTGAGCTTGAGGCCCAAATGTGACATCTAGATCAAGGGTGATACATATCTCTGGTCAGTCACAATGAATAATATTGAGTGTTCTCATTAAGAGGTAAACACTTAATCGTGAAATAAATTTTATTTTAATGGATGAAGATTGAAATGTCAACTTCATGATTAAGAGATAAGATGAACAATCATCATATCATACCTCATAATATAAATTATTTGTCCCTTTTTGGTGCTCCTATATATATGCTCCAACATTAAAAAAAAATTAGGTTTAGTGTTGGGTTTAAGTTTAAGGTGCATGGTTTATGGCGTGTGGCTTAATTTTAAGGGTTTAATATTTAAAGTTTAAGATTTAAGTTTTAGGGTTAGAGTGTAAGGTTTTTTTTAGTATTGAGACATACATAAAAACACAAAAAATAAACGATGATTGTTTCACGGCTCATGTTTAAATTTGATTTTTTATGAAAAGAGGTGTATTTCCATTGACTGTAAAAACCATCCACCCAACATGTTAGCATATGCCTCGTTAAAAAACCTCCCTAACCTAATTGGAGGAAAAAAGTGCATATGCTAACAGTTTTAACCACAAAAAAACTTAACTTAAAACATTAGTATTCAACAAAGAAATAACTTGAGCATGGGGGATTGTTTCACACAACCACGTCCAAACTATCACATGCCACAAGCTTTGTCAATGCATCCGCAACACGATTACCATCAAGCAAGACATGCTATATACAAACCATCCAATATCGTATTCTTAATTCTAAAAAGTAGTGTCCCAACATACAACTATTTATCAACTGAGACCCAATCCGCAGAATCTCCACAGCCTGTAGACTATCCATCTCAAGAACCATTTGGTGATACCCGGCATTTCAAGCACAAAGTAAACCGATATAAGCACCTCACAATTCAGCTTCCAATACAGAGCATATTCTAATAAATTTACCGAAACCCACTAACCACTTCCTTGTATCATCTCGAATCAAACCTCTACAGGCCATAGAACCATTCGGATTGTATTTTGCCATGTTGGAATTAAGTTTAACCCAGCTTGTAGGCAGGGGAGACCAAGAGACAATACCGCGCCTAGCCCTTGTAGTCGATTGAACAGCCAAACTCGCAGGTCCCATGGCAACCAAGGCTGAGACCAACCACGTCCACAATCTATCCAATATCGATTGCCACAGTTCATCGTCCTCTTCATTAAACACCAGTGCATTCCGATTCAACCATATGAACCAACAAGTCCCTCCAAACATCAAGTCCCAAGAAACTGTGTCTTTAACAAATAAATGGGGTTGAATCAAATCCAATTTAACCCACGTCTTAATATCATAGTGCATAAAATCATGTAATTTGTATGAACGTATAAGCTCTTGCCAAACAAGAAAAGATTGCAAACACAACTGAAGAACATGATTTACAACCTCCACATCCACTCCACAAAGTCCACAACGGGCATCACTTACAAAATGACGTCGTATTCGTTCACAATTTGTCATAATTTTATCACAACACACCATCTATAGAAAAATTCTCATTCGTTGAGTACCGTTAAACTTGTCGATAATCTTCCAAATATCCTTATCCGGACCTTCTTCAACCCTGTGTCAAATCTCATATGTTGACTTAATAGAAAACTGACTGAAGCCATTGTATTCCAGCCCACGGAGTCACCTGGGAATTGCAGAAGAGGGACTTTGATAGCTGCAATTCGCAGCAGTATTGGCGCAGATAGCAGGCCATCAAAATCTGCCCAACGCCACTTTTCTTCGACTGTCACCATGTCAGCCACGAATATATTCGGCAAAGGCAGTGCAGATCCGGAAAACACATATTGTTCCAACAGACCTACATCCCTAATCTAATTATCATACCAAAATCGAACACTAACACCATTACCAATTCGACGAAAGGTGTTATTTCGCATATTTTGCAATACTACACTAAGTCCTCGCCACAGACGTGACACATTTCGATTAGCTAATGCACAAGAAATATCATCCACGCATTTATATTTAGCCCGAAGAAATTGAACCCAAAGTGTATCTCTCTTGGTGAGCAAATCAAAGGCCAACTTCATCAAGAACGCCTCATTTTGATGAGCGAGTCGACGAAAGCCAAGTCCCATTTTGTACACTGGTCGACACACCTCATCCCAACGTACTCTATGCATACTCGAATTCCCGCAGTTATCCCCCAAACAAAACTATAAATTATTCGTTCTAACTCATTACATGTAGCAACAAGTAACACCGCTATTTGCATAGTGTAATTCGATATCGCTGCAAGAACTGCTTTAGCCAGAGTTATTCTTCTCGCAAGAGACAACGTTTTAGCACGCCACCTATTAAGTTTCCTTTCAACCATAGAAATCAGGTTACCATACGAAGCCGAAGTTACTCTATTATGTAACAAAGGTACACCAAGGTATATTCCCAAATCACTCACCTCAGTATGCCCAAAACCATGACTAATAGAATGGCGAACCCCAGTCGAAACATTCTTGGAAAAGAAAATATTTGTTTTTACAGCACTCACCTATGCCCAAAAACCAAGCAGAAAGTATCAAAAATTTTCTTAATGATATTCATCTAGTAAATAGATGCCCTGGCAAAGAGAATCTTATCATCAGCGAAGAAAAGATGTGAGATAGGTGGCACTCTATTTGATGTCCGAAATACCTCCTATTGACCCTCAGAAACAGCATTCTGTATATCATGTGCCAATCTCTCCAAGCAAAGAATAAAGATATACGATGAAAGAGGATCACCCTGACGAATACCCCTTGACGACACAAACGCTTCGGTGAGCGAACCATTCCAGATAATCTGCGTTGATACGGTAGATATGCATGTTATGATCAGATTCTACAAATGTGCGGGAATACCCAAATCCACCAAATTATCATTCACATCATCATATTCCAATCTATCATATGCATTTTCGAGATCAATTTTAATAGCCATCCATCCCTGGGCACCTTGTTTCCTTTGCATCGAGCGTAAAATATCTTGTGTAATCACAATATTATCTATTATAGCCCTCCCCGACACAAAAATAGTTTAGTTAGGAGAAACCCATTCAAGTAATAACAGTTTCAGACGATATACTATAATCTTGGTAATGGCTTTGTATATAACCTGACAAAGACTGATAGGCCGAAATTGGTTCATACGTTTAGGCGTAGTGGTCTTTGGAATAAGGACCAAAAGAGTACGGTTCAAATCACCCAAAAGTTCTCCACTAAGAAACACCTGCCGAACAAGCTCACAAAGTCCCGCTCCAACCTTATCCCAATTTTTCTAAAAAAATCCTACGTTAAACCCATCTACTCTCGGCGTTTTCAAAGATCCCATGTCGAAAATTGCCTGTCTAACATCACCATTTGTCACCAGATCCTCAAGATACTACAAAATCATAGAATCGAATGGAGAGAACTGCCCATGCATAGGGAATTGCCTACCGGCTCTCAGTTCACTAGTGAACAAATCAGAGAAAAAATTCCTCGCCATCCCCGTAAGTTCATCCTGATCTGTAGTCCATGTATCATCCCATTGCCGCAAAGCCGAGATTAAATTTTGTCGTCGTCTTGCTTTAACCAATGCATGATAATATTTTGTATTACGGTCCCCTTGTAGGATCCATTGTGTGCATGCCTTTTGCTTCCAAAATACTTTCTCCTGCGCCAACACCTTTTCAAGTTCTAACCGCAACTGAACCGCCAATTCAACCAAAAAATCAGAATGTCAATAAACAAGAGCACGATCAATACCTCTGATACGAGCTCAAATTTTCTACTTTCTCTGCCTAATATGCCCAAAAGTTTCCATATTTGAAGCTGTCACCTTTCCTTAAAAATCATACAAATTATCACGTAAGCCACTATCCACCTTCCATACCGATTTAAGAAACTCCGAAAACTGTGGGTGATCTTGCCAGGCTGATATAAAGTGGAATAGCCTATTATGATTCCCATGATCCTCATCTGTTAGACTAAGAAGGAGAGAACGATGGTCAGAACCCAAGCGGTCGAGATTATGCACATATGCCTCAATGAAACAAGCCAACCATTGAGAATTAACTAGGCACCTATCCAACCGTTGATGTAGATTTCCCCTTGTCTATATAAAGGGCGGTTCACGACACCCCATATCAGTTAATTCAGTATTAAACACAAAATTTCAGAATAGACGACTAACACCCCCATTAATACTTTGACCTCCAACCCGCTCATCATTGGCAAGAAGAACATTAAAATCTTTTCCCAAAACCCAATGAGTGTCATCGTCAGGTAGTAACTGAGCCAGTCTCCCCCACAAATATTTCTTTTTTGATGTTGTCAGATTCGCATAAACTGCAGTGAGTTGGAATTTCTTCCGAATACTTAGTCCCTCCACCATCGCACTAATAAACTGATTAGCTATGTGGGTTATTTCAACCGTAACAACATCATCCCAAAGGAGCCACACCCCTCCACTAAAGCCATGGGTCTCAACCTGAAACGAGTGACTAAAACCCAGGCGTACAATTACACGATCCACAATTTGTCCTCTAATGCGTGGTTCAAAAAGCACAACCACGTGTGGCCGATGTTCTCGCATAAAGCTCCAAAATTGATGTCTAAAAGGCTTCCGGTACCCTGACAATTCTAAAAAAAGATACACATCATAAAAAATAGAAAAAAAGCGAGCTAATCTTACTGGTTGCCCTCATGCCATTCTTCAAGGACCCTGCACCATCCGACACATCTTCCATGTATGTTTCGTCCTATAAACCATCATCCTCCGATTTTGAATAAAGAATAAGTACGTTACTAGATGGTCCTGGGGTACCTCGTCCGTCTACACCTACTTTTTCCCGATCAAATCCACTAGTGCTTGCGCATTTTGAACCCATTCAACTACACTCGATCACGTCACCTTGGACTCTGTTGGTTTCTTTACTTTTAAACCCTTTTGTGCACATCTTTGAGACCCTTTCCCCCTCGGGCCATGCCTTTCGAGGGATACTTATTGATATTACCATCCACTTATCTTTCCTCAACAATCTTAATTGTCGAATGAGATTCGGAAGCAACATTAGGAGCATGTTCAATTACCTTAGTCGCCTGCCCTTCCACAATTGGTATCACATTAATTTTCTGTGTTGTTTTCTTATTAGTTTTCGACTTTTTTTCAGGATTCGAAGCCAAATAGGCCTCAATGCGATTGAATGACCGATGTTCAACTACCTTAGAATCACCTCCAACCCATGTGACTTACCCGATCCAACATCTTTTTCTTTCACCTATTTTTCATCAAAATCATTGGCAGTATAAAAAGCAAAATGTGAGCTTGGTGTTTGCCCTTGCTTAGGATCTGATACATTCTCACTTCGTGTGGTCCCATACACCCTACATCGGTAATTCTCCACTTCTATCCAAGGCCCATACAGGTTTGATTCTGATAATACCTCTCCCTCGTTAACGGAGCTAGTACTAGCCTCAGCCACTGGGGCAGTGTCCTTCTCTTTAGACAAAGGGCATGTCTCTCTCGTGTGACCATAAACACCACAAGAGTAACAAATATTATGAAGTCCCTTATACTCCAATTTATGCACTTGACCATTTATCCAAACACAAGAAAGAAGAGGTTGATTCAAATCTACCAAAATAGCTAACCATGTAAATTTCCCCCGACCACCATCCTGGGTATTATAGTCCACACGAATATGTTGGGTCACGCCAGCACACCCATGGCGCAGCGAAAAAAATTCGGCGATCACCACCAGAGATCCATGTATGAGGAACGAATCGGGGTGAATAAGGGCAAAGAATTACCTATTTAAAATCTGGAATTCTAAATATAGAGGAGATAGATATCCGATCACAATTCTACGATGTCAATTCCTAAGCCACAACGATAACACTTCGACCTCTACGTAGTTCACCCAGTTGAAACGAGCATATAGAAACTCTCTAAACTATTTAGAGGGTTTTTCCAAAAAGCATTAATGACTGCTAGATCTCTCATGCATTTATATAACCTTTGTAATCTTAATTCAACTCATATTAGGATTTCAATAAATATATAATATATAATTCTAATTTAACTTTAATTAGAATTTCAATATATACATATATATTAAATATATAATCTCAATTCAACTTAATTATGATTTCAATATATATGGGTTAACTACACCAGTGGCCACCGAACTATTTGAGCGTACCTATTTTGACCATCGAACTATGTAACTCGTCAATCAGACCGCTAAACTTATTAAATTGACCTATTTTGACCACCGCCGTTAAAAAACTAACGGATAGGTGACGGAGGGGTGATATGGCAGTTAATGGAAATTTGTAAAATTACACATTTGGTCCATTTTATTTACCTATTATATCAATTTGGTCCTAATTTTAATTCAATTAAATAAAATTAATGAACCAATCCGATAATGACAGTGTCATCACCCAATTGGATCAATTTATTCAAATTTTAATTTATTTTTATTTAATATTTAATATAATTTCCCTCCAACCTACAACCCATCTTTAGTGAAATAAATTGCACATTTCATATATATCTTATATTGCAGCAAATGCTAGGGAATAAAAAAGTAAATATTGTTGAAAGGGGACTCGAACCTAGATCACTTGAGATGTGTAAAATCACACAAACTACCAAATCAAATTAAATAATGAATTAAAAATGAAAATATTTTAAATAGGTTTAAAGTAGTTATTAAAACAAGATTTAAAATGAAAAATAGATTTATGATTTTTTTATTTTTAAATTAAATCAAATATTAAATATTTGATTTATTTATATTTAAATTAAATAGAATATTAAACATTTTTTCTTTTTCATATTTAAATTAAATCGAATATTAAATATTCTATTTTTCATATTTAAATTAAATTGAATATTAAATATTTTTCTTTTTATATTTAAATTAAATAAAATATTAAATATTTGATTTTTTCATATTTAAATTAAATCTAATATTAAATATTTTTCTTTTTCATATTTAAATTAAATCAAATATTAAATATTCTATTTTTCATATTTAAATTAAATTGAATGTTAAATATTTTATTTTTTCATATTTAAATTAAATCGAATATTAAATATTTTTTCTTTTTCATATTTAAATTAAATGGAATATTAAATATTTGATTTTTTTCATATTAAATTAAATGGAATATTAAATATTTTTTTCTTTTTCATATTTAAATTAAATCGAATATTAAATATTTGATTTTTTCATATTTAAATTAAATATTAAATATTTGATCTAATTTAAAAATAAAAAATCATAAATCTATTTTTATTTTTATTTTAAATTTTGTTTTAATAACTACTTTAAACCTATTTAAATTGTTTTCATTTTTAATTCATTATTTAATTTGATTTGGTGGTTTGTGTGATTTTACACATCTCAAGTGATCTAGGTTCGAGTCCCCTTTCAACAATTTTTACTTCTTTATTCCCTAGCATTTGCTGCAATATAAGATATATATGAAATAGTGCAATTCATTTCAATAAAGATGGATTGCTGCAGTGGTTAAACGGTGGGGTTTTAAACCTGGAGGTTGTAGGTTCAATCCACGCCATTAAATATTAAATAAAAGTAAATTAAAATTTGAATAAATTGATCCAATTGGGTGATGACACGTGTTATCATCAGATTGGTTCAGTAATTTTATTTAATTGAATTAAAATTATGACCAAATTGATATAATAGGTAAATAACAAGGACCAAATATGTAATTTTACAAAGTTTTGTTAACTGCCACATCACCCCCTCCGTCACTTCTCTGTTGGTTTTTAACGGCGGTGATCAAAATAGGTCAATTTAATAAGTTTGGTGGTCTGATTGACGAGTTCGATAGTTTGGTGGTCTGATTGACGAGTTCGATAGTTCAGTGGTCAAAATAGGTATGCCCAAATAGTTCGGTGGTCACTGGTGTAGTTTACCCTTATATATATAATCTCAATTCAACTTAATTAGGATTTCAATATATATCTATATTAATATAGATTTCCAATTCAACTTAATTAGGATTTCAATATATATTAATATATATAATCTCAGTTCAACTTAGTTAGGATTTTAATATATATATATATATATTAATTTAAATTGAATTATATTATTTATATATTAAAAGAGCTATAATTACAATAATTATTTTCTTTTAATATTTATCCAATAGTTAAATTATATATATAGAATATATATTAATTTAACTAAATTCATGTACAACAAATTTGTACATATATAATTCGTTTAATATATGTTCATTTCAACCGTGGGTGTGACCCTGTAGGTTGTTTGTAACATTAGTAGTAAATATTAGAACATTTCTAATATTACAAACAATGAGTGACATCTAGCAATATGTCATTGTCATCTAAGTTACAAGAAATCATGATTCGACATAACCTCTTCGTGATTAACTCTTTTCATGTATTACATCATTTTGTCCTTATATCTAGATTGGACACAAGTCATGGAATAGTCACACTTGTACAGTCCATCTAATATTTTCTTGATATCTTGAGTAGACTATTATAAACGAATAACTATGATATCTCATATCAACTTATTCGAGCATTGCCATGCATTTCTAGTCTCACTCAATCAAGTGACCTACGATATTACTCCTATTATGTAGGAGGAACAAATCCTATCTTGATCAACTATATCCCACTACATAGACTGTAACATATCCAATATCAGTCTTTATAGTGTAGTCAGTTACGACACACGTTTGACTGTATCAAAATATGTCACTCACAATATTAAAATAATGATGATCTCAAGTCTGAGGATCATACATGTAGTTATCACTATGAGCAATGATGTGACTGTCACATAATAATCCAAGAAACATGCTCATAGCGGTTTAGTCCAGTATGTCGTTCTCTAACACATACGTATATATTGATTTTGACATCTCCATGTTAATAACAACACTTTGTCATAAATCAACTACATATTAGTCTTAATGCATTATTGTTGTACATGCCCACAATAATACTCGACTAAGGACATTTAAGAATAACCATATTATTTTAAGGACTTTATTATAATTTAGTTTATTTATGCGCGCAGAATTGTAACTGAAAATAATAATGACAATGCCTCTTTATGAATAAACAAGGTAAAAACAAACGTCTTTTACAATCATCTTATGATTGGTCTTTGGGCATACTCTAACAGAATAACCCTTTCAATCAACAATACTATGTATCGGAACAAAGCTTTATTATAGTAGCGATAAGGTAACCCTGGAATACGAACCCAAACTATAACCTGGGACGGACACTTCTCAACTGTAGAAAATCTCTTACTCCATGGTTGGACCGTCAAATAGCTTCCATAAATAGTCCAAGGACCATCAGTAAGCACCCTCGTATAATCACTCTCATCCGAAAAGCGAACAACAAAATAGTTATTGTCTAAGTCAATCAATTGAATAGTACCGACAGGTTTCCAAAGCACTTGAACTCGTATGAGCAGAGTATTATAACCAATCGATCTCCCTCAAAGCCTGACTATTATAGCGTTCCACAAATTATAATCTATCTGATCATGCATACGGTTCAAGAATTGAATCAAATGAATAGGGCTAGTTCGATTCAAAATTATATCTTCCTCCAGTATGGTGACTTCATCCTCAAGGAACCCCTTTTTACCACGAGATTCACTTCTCTCTTTTATTAGTAACTTTGTTAGCATAAGTAACACCTCCTTTACCCGGTTCCTCGGTCGTTGCCTGATCCGTACTTTCCTCAACCTATACGCCGTTCGCCGGAAAGTTATAGTCATTCCCTCCACTATTATTACCGACTGCCAACTCAGCATCAATGGACATCGACTCCTGCACATCCTCAACACCCTCATGGTTTCGGATTTTCTTCACTTCACTTTGTCCCTCAAGTGGAGTAGGTGATGTCGGTCGTTCCAGCGTAGGGGGAGAGGAACGTGGGGGACTCTATTCGGTGGCCGGCTGCCGACATCCTCGAATAGTCACGACGAGGGAATCCCGTGCGAGTTGCATTGCGGTAGCATGCAAAAACTAGGGGTTTTCAGAGAAAACTAGGGTTTTTTAATAAATTTAGTTATTGGATATAAATTTTATTCAAAAGTATATGTTTAAATCTGATTCATTTATTAATAATGGTTTTAATGACCATTTTAATGAAAAAACTCATTTTTAATTTTTTTCAATTTCCTTTAGGGTAAACTATATGAAATGCCACTAAGCTTTAACTTTTGTATCGAGTATAACACTAAATTTTGTTTTTTGTTACTATTATACCACTGAACTTTGTTTTTTTTACTACTATTATGCCACTCGACCGTTAAATTGTAACGGACCCGTTAAATGTAAAACAGTGTCGTTTTGGTATAGTTGCTTTGATGCCTAAGATAGGCCAAAACGATGTCGTTTTGTTAGAAAAAAAATTAAGAAAACACTGCATTAAGGGACGTTCAAACTAAGAACCTCTAGGACGAAAGGTTCACACCAAACCACCTGGTCAACTTAAAGACTTGATATAAATCTAACGAAAATAGTATATAAACAATACTACAGTTGAACTTAATTTCGTTTATCTCATGATCTAATTTTATAATATTTATAATATAATTTTATAAATATATTAACTTTATAAATAAATATTATATATAATTTATATTATAAAACTAAAATATTATTTACAATATATACGACTAAACCTTAAACCTCAAACCCTAAACCATACACATAACTAACTAAACTACAAACCCTAAACCCTAAATATATATAATTAAATCTAAAATCTCAACCCCGAACCCAAAATATATATAACTAAATCCTAAATCCCAAACCTTAAAATTAAAATACTCAAATATTTTTATAATACACTATAAATACCCAAATATTATAAATAATATTTTAATTTTAGGATTTTAGGTTTGGAATTTAGGATTTAGTTATATATATTTAGGGTTGGGGGTTGGAATTTTAGATTTAATTATATATATTTAGGTTTAGGGTTTGTAGTTTAGTTAGTTACATGTATGGTTTAGGGTTTTAGGTTTGTAATTTAGGATTTAGTTATATACATTTAAGGTTTGAGGTTTGGAATTTCATATATTTAATTATATATTTATGGTTTAGAGTTTATAGTTTAGTTAGTTATATTTATGGCTTGGGGTTTAGGTTTAGTTGTATACATTATAAATAATATTTTAATTTTGTAATATAAACTATAAATAATATTTATTTATAAAGTTAATATATTTATAAAATTATATTATAAATATTATAAAATTATATACTGCAATATTATATAACATACTATTTTCGTTAAGATTATATTAAGTCTTTTAAGTTACCCTGGTGGTTCCTTGAAGTTTTTAGTTCTAGCCTCCCCAAATGCCAGTATTTTCTTAATTCTTTTTTTAACAAAACGACGTCGTTTTGACATATCTTAAGCAGCAATTATACCAAAACGACGTCGCTTTACATTTAACGGTCCGTTACAAGTTAACACCCGAGTGGTATAATAATAACAAAAAATTAAATTTAGTAGTATAATAATGTTATTTTATAGTTTAATAATATTTTTAATACAAAAATTAAAGTTTAGTGTCATTTTGTACCCTTTCTTTATGATTCCCTTATAAAACAAAACCAAACACTAGAAGTTTATCTCTCTGTTTTTGTGCTCTCTCCCTAACCATCTTTATCTCCAACAGGCTTTCTTCCCCCACATCCCATCCCGACTTGTTCTTTTCTTACCCTTTTAAACCATTTCCTCTTATTTTATTACAAATTCCCCACATCCAAAACCTCATCAATTATACATAGTTTTTTTTTAAGAAAAAAAAAAACATAACATGAAACGTGAATATGTAGAATTCAAAAACGAAAATCCCAACACCATGTTTTCAACACTCCACCACCAAAACCACCCTTTCTCCCATCACTTCCAACTCTTCTCGACTCTCAACCCCCCGACTCCGATGACATCGCCACCCCCGCCTCCAACCAACACCACTCTTCCCTCCCCGTTGGCGGCGATGGTTCTACTATTGAAGCCGTTCGTAGACCCAGAGGTCGTCCTCCGGGTTCAAAAAACAAGCCCAAACCACCCCTCATGATCACTCGCGAATCCGATCCCTCAATGACTCCTTACATTCTCGAAATCCCCGGAGGAAACGACGTCGTCGGAGCTATCTCCCGCTTTACTCGTCTGAAAAACATTGGCATCTGCGTGCTTACTGGTTCTGGAGCCGTTTCCAACGTAACCCTCCGTCAACCTTCGACCACTTCGGGAGCTACCATAACTTTCCATGGTCGGTTCGACATATTATCGCTCTCCGCCACTCTCCTTCCCCAAACGACGTCGTGTCACGTGCCCAACACGTTCTCCATCTCCTTAGCGGGTCCTCAAGGGCAGATCATCGGAGGATTCGTCGCTGGCTCCTTGGTAGCAGCTGGCACGGTGTTTATAGTAGCGGCTACGTTTAACAACCTTGTCTATCATCGGTTACCTGTAGGAGGAGGAGAAGAAGAAGAAGCGAAGAATACGGTGTCGTCCCGTGGTGGCGGTGAAGGACAGTCGACGCCCTTGTCTGGCGGAGGTGGAGATAGTGGTCACGTTGGTGGTGGGGCAGATTCTAGTGGGGTTTCGATGTATATTTGTCATTTGGGTGGTTCAGATGTGATTTGGGCTCCAATGGCTAGACCACCACCACCTCCACCGCCTTACTGACGACTTTCAACTTCAAAGTTTTAGCTTTTTCAGTTTATTTTTCATCAATGTCGGTTACATCCTTTTCTTCTTCCGGATTATGTTGTAATTTGTACTTCTGTTTCATCACATTATCGTTAATTATAGAAAGTGTGCTTCAAAACTTTTCAAATCTTTCTTTATTGCCATACGTCAAAATCAAACCTTTTTTTTTCTGGGTTTTACATGTTAGAAGGAACCAATCTGAAGTGGGGGATTTAGCCGTTACAAGTTGGTGGTTAAAATTAGTTATGTTGCTTTTAATAATTAATTAAAATTCAGTTATATAACCTGTTAATGAAACGGTGAGTATGTTTTTTAGAGTGACGCAAACAATGTCGTTTAAAAGGTTAGAGGGTTATAAGGTTGAAACCGTGGCCTGATGGAAATCTTATCGAAAGTTTGAATGAAATCTTATCTTCTTTCCCAAATTTTGAATTCTGGGTCTCCCTTTGCTCGATTGTTTTCTTTACCCCTTTAAAAATTCTTGTTCTTTGATTCGTACCGTTACACATTAGCAGACTCTTAAATATTCGTGAGGCATTGCATTGCATTGCATTGCATTGCTTTGAAGTTTGAAATGTTGATGCATGATATCGGCTTGTTTGTCTCAATATTCCCTTTTGGGAAAAAAATCGGATAACTACCAGAACTCGCGTTCTGCAAAACGTGGATTCAATATACGCGTTTAACGAAACGCGTATTCAGTTCGATGTGGCATGTCTTATCCGTTAACTTAACTTTAAATTGGTGTAAACAGGGTAGAACGCGAATTCAACGAGACGGTTGTATTTATCGCAGTCAAACGAAGCGGTTGAAAATTAATTACCGCGTTGAAATAACAGAGAAATTTGCGTTGTACGAGACACGTATTCTGCAAATTCAGTCTGACAGAAAGGTAAATTCGCGTTCTGCAAAACGCGGATATCTGAGAAATCGCGTCTGACACAACGCGAATTCAAGTAATTATGCATTTGAACCAACGCGGGTTCATGTATAAATAACCCCACCCCATACCCCACAAATCACACCAAAACAAAAATATTGTCTCTGAATCTATTATGTAATATTTAAGATTCGCGATAATAGAGGGCTCACTGATAAGGTTGGATCATAAACACGTCTTCGATTTTTGGCAAAAAAATATAAGCTTTATTTATTTATTTATTTTAAATTTAATTTTTCATATTTGGTTTAGTTTAATTTTAAAAAAATACGGTAGTTTAAAATTGAAAATAATGTGTGGATGTTTATTTTTTTTTACGATGGGATGGAACGTCGTCTCGAAGTCTTTATCACTCGGATGACGAATGGACCGGACACGCGTGTAGAAGAATATATTGCGAGGACTGGATTTTTGCATGTATCCAAAATTATTGGCGGTGCAAAATTGGATGTTGATTTGATCAACGCCCTTGTAGAAAGGTGGAGGCCGGAGACACACACATTCCACCTTACGTGCGGTGAGGTGACGATAACCTTTGAGGACGTGTTGCATATTTTGGGTCTGCCGGTAGACGGAGAGGCTATTACCGGTCACAGTAGTGGTGACTGGAGTGGGCTCTGTTTTGAGTTGTTAGGGGCTGCGCCAGATCGGATGGTTGGTGGCGCTGTGTTTCTTCGGTGGCTGCGGGAAAATTATAGCCATTTACCGGAGGGCGCAAACGATGATATGAGGATGGTAAAGAATTTTTTGCTGCATATTAATGAAAAAAATTCAAAATTTTTAATATATATTTTTTTTCTATTGTAGGCATATGCTCGCTCGCATATTTTGCAAATAATTGGCGGGATATTGGTGTCGGACAAATCTCGCAACAAAGTACACATGCTGTGGTTGCGTCATTTGCGAGATTTTGATGAAGCCGGTAAACTGAGTTGGGGATCGGCGGTACTAGCATTTCTGTTTAGAGAGTTGTGCAAGACCACAAATCCCGAGAAGCATGACATTGGAGGTTGTCTTCTTTTGTTGCAGTCTTGGGCGTGGTTTAGAATGCCATTTTTACTCCCTGAATTGAGCGTGCCGAGTCCTTATATTTTTCCACTATGCCGGAGGTAAGGAAAAAAATAATTTTTGAAAAAAACTAATAATTTTTTGTTAACCATTTTTTAATATTAAAGTTATGTTGGTTGTTCTGTAGGTGGAGCGGTAATTTAAGCCATGTTGGTTTGGCGAAAGGTCTAAAGGCTATCAGACAGGACATTGAAAATGAATCCGGGAATCAGGTAAATATTTGGAGTTTGAATTTAATATTGAATTTGATGTTAATATTTAAAATAAAGTTTTTCAATTTAACTTATAATTGTAAATTGTACAGTTTTTGTGGACACCGTACGAGGATCCGAGTATCCACGAATGTCTCCCGGAATTTTCAGAGGGGACGAAGAGTGCTTGGACGGTGACGGTACCACTCATCTTCTACTCAACAGTTGAGTGGCATCCGACCGATCGCGTCTTACGCCAGTTTGGTTGCATCCAAAGAATCCCGTCGAACCCTCCAAATTTTGACGAATTACATAGGCTAACTCGACAAGGAAAGCTCGAGGTACAATAAAGTTAATTAGTTGAATGTTTTTATCAATTTGAACGAGTTTATATTGATTTAAAGAAGAATAAATTTTTTGTAATATTGCATGGTAGGTGGATTGGTCCGTGAGGCACGTAGAGTGGATTACTCAATGGAGGGAAAGAGAACATCTGCAACGGCAGCCCATTCGTGAGTATGTAATGTTCGATACGATGGTCAGCCACGATTACTTTTCGTGGTACTTGGCAAATGGGAAGCCAAATCTTTTGACTCTAGAGGAGCAGGCTGTCGTTATTGAGCGTATGCAGCGCAACCGACTGCGGACTGAACGTACGAGGGGGGCACGTTCGACTTCTGGCGCTGCTTCGTCGTCGAGGAGAAGAAATGCTTCAGCCTCCTAAGAACCAACACCATTGCAGGTCACCCAACCAATCCGACCACAGCCTTTTACCCACTCCATGCACTCATTGTTTCATCCGCCGAGTCCGATAGAAGGTTTTTTCACACCTGTTGTCGGCAATCCCTACGAACCATATTCGGCAATGATGAGTGGCATGTTGAGTTTGCCTCCAGGCTACGTACCTTTATATCCGTTTCAACCATGGCAGACCGATTTTGGGCCCGGATTTGTTCAGCGAACACCGCCATAGTCCCTATTCTTCAGAAGTGAGCCAGGTGGAACGAGTGGTACGGTTGGAGATGGAACCGAAAATGAGGGCGGTGATGATGACGATGATGATAAGGAGGAAGTTCAGCCCATTCAGCGTCGACGCAATCCTGATCGACCTCGGCGTCCACCGGGTTGTGGTACCGGTGGGCATAGGCACCATTAGTTTAATTTTTTTCCTTTTTAAAGTAGTATATAAAAATTTGAGTTGTAGTATTTATATAAATATAAATGTAACCTATTTGACATTTAATTTCTGTGTGCTACCTATTTGACATTTAATTTTTTCAATCGCTTTTGTTCAAATAATTATTTACTTAGTCGATAACAAACATGAGTAAATATAAAAATAAATATATTTCAACTTTTTAAAAGTTCATATACAAAACGCTTTATTGTTTTAATATTCCCTTTTGAGAAAAAAATCTAATAACCACCCCATTTGAACTACATTTGAAAAAATACCTCATTCTACATGTACGATATATTTTTCCCAAAAAGGCTATTTTTCGGATATAAAAAAGAAATTCGCGTGCTACAAAACGCGAATTTACTGACATGTTCAGTAACTCGCGTCCTGATGAGCGCAGGTTTTTTTAGAAAGCCTGACACGTCGGGAATCCTTTCAGACCAAAATTCGCATTCTATTAAACGCGAATTTACTGACATAATGTAACTCGCGTCCTACAGGACGCGAATTTGGCCACCTTACTTTAAATTCCCCGATTAAATAGATTAACATTTCAATGCATCAGTATTCACTCAAAAATATATATAAATGTATGATTTCTTTAAAAAATGGAAAGAAGAGTTGCTGCAGTAGTATACTACGATGGTAAGATGATTCCTGATGCGTAAATCGGTGTCGTGTTTCAGTCCAGCAATACTATTTCGCTATAAATTCTGAGGGGAGTAACATTTGAAAGGCTAAAGCGAACGATATCGCGGAAGGTTGCTTCTGGGAGGGAAATTGATTCATTGAGGTATCGACTGCCATCTTCGTTAGATCCATTGTATTTCGTAATATTCGATGTTCTGGACGATAAAGGTTTTCAACTTATGATCGATACCCATACCCAGTTTTCCATGGGATGGGACCTTGAGCTGTTTGTAACATTTTTTGAACGAAATGTCGGAGGCAACATTGTGGTTCCAAATTGGCTGCGCACAAATCTTGACTTCGACCCAAAAGCTCATAGCCCCACATCAAGTTTGCGACAAGGAATCAACTTACTAAATACGAGTGATGACCAGCCAGCATCATCGTCTGCATCGAGGCCAAGGCATTCTTGTGTCGCCAGGTTTGACTTAGACCTGAACCTGCCACCAACCCAAGAGTTTTCAAGGTATACCGACTTGAAAACGTTTTCAAGGTATACCTCAACGAGTTTCCTCCTATCAAAAATAAACACGATCATGCATTAGTCGACGCTGAACCTAAGATACGGCCAGATCATTCTTTGCGGCACAAGAAAAAAGGTCACCCGTGCTCAACTAGGATTCATTGTGCCGAGGATATGGTTCCAAAAGAACGAACAGGGCAACCTAGGCTGTGTACAAAATGTACGAACCCTGGACACGACAGGAGAAAATGTCCTCTTAGGACAGGGCCTCGAATCAACTAGTTGTTCTTCTAAGTGCACTTTTTAAATTATAACAGGAAAGGCTATATAGCGTTTTTAACGCAATTTCTAGCAACATTCGGATACCTTATAATAGATTATTTTTACTCCATTTTACAAAGATGAATCCATACTTCGACGTCAATGTTCAATAACAAGAAAAATTATCCCCCATCACAGTGCAAATTCATCTGAAACATGCCTACCGACACTTGTTTTGATGTTACTCAATGCACAAAAACAAGGCTATATAGCGTTTTCAACGCACTTTTTAGCAATGTTCCAATACCTTATACTGGATTATTTTTACACCGTTTTACAGAGATGAACCCATAGTAAGACGTCGATGTTCAATAACAAGAAAAATTATCACCCAACACAGTTCAAATTCACCTACAACATGTCTATCAACCATGCATATTCAGCAATTTACACGATGAATTCGCGTTCCACTGAACGCGAGTTCCTTGATTATTTGTCACGATATCTTCATGACATTTCGTGTGAATTTATCACTGAACTCGCGTTCCGAGAAACTCGAGTTATGTTAACCAATTAAAATAAACTATTATACGAAAGTTGGCGCCACATAAGCCAAAATTCTCATTTCGTTGAATGCGAATTCTCAATTCGCGTTATGCAAAACGCGGACCCTGCTTATGTGTGCACAATGGGGAGTATTTTCCAAATGTAGTTCAAAGGGGGTGGTTATTAGATTTTTTTCCAAAAGGGAATATTGAGACAATAACACCCATGATATCTCTGCAACTGCAATGTTATGCAAGCAGCAACAGTACTGAGCGAAAGATAGCGGTGGGGGTGAGTTGAGATTCAATTCATCTTTTTTTGGGGGTGAGTTTCTTGATATAAATAAAGTGTAATCCAGAAGAAAACATGGCTAGGGTTATGGCTGGCTGTTTTCTTTTCAGTACTGCTACTGACCTTTGCTTTTTATTATTGGCAAAATGACAAAAAATGCCTTCAATATTTACATGTTTTGTCATTTGGCCCTTATTTTTTTAGCAAACAATCTAACGTTTTAATTTGGTTCAAATATGTCCTTGTTGGATAGAAACTGCTAGTCAACTGACCACCAGTTGACTGACAATTTTCATCTAACAGGGACATATTTGAACCAAATTAAAACGTTGGTTTGTTTGCCCCAAAAAAGAATAGGGGGCCAAATGATAAAACATCCAAATATTTGGGTATCTTTTATCATTTTGCCTTTATTATATATATTCTTGACAGCTCTTATCGGCTACCCTACTTAGGACAGCAATGATAAAAAAGCCTTAGAAATAGTATTATCTTTTTATTTATTTAGTGAAAAGAGTTGTACTCCCTATTTTTAGGGTTTTGCTCTGAATAATTTAAATTGGTTTATATCACATATTTAATTTTAAACTTAAAATTTATTTAACGATATTAAATTGATTATCACTTGACCCATCCTATTAATTAAATCTGATTAACTCGACTTATCGTTGATTTATTTATTTATTTTCACTTTCTTTTATTTTTATTTTTCTGTTCAATCTGATTATAGGCATGTAGTCATGTACTTTGGTTTGTCTCTTTCTGATTAATGCGGAGAACTTGCAACTTTTGCACTTTTCAAGATAAATTTTGAGATCTTTTTGTTAATAAATACATGTGTGAATAATGTTGTAAAAAATTAAATATTAAGAATTTAGAGAATTAAGGTTTTTTAATTAAATCTATTTGTTACTTTAAATAAAAGTTAGTTACAGTTGTGATCTTATAATATATATTCTTTATATGGAAAACAATATAAATAATCATCGAACTATTAAGATATTTATACTTTAATCTTTTTAACTTTTAGAACTTATAATACAATTATTAAATTTGTAATTTGTTTTTGAGGTTAATTGTCTGTTTGACACATGAATTATATACAATTCATCAATGTCATACAAATCAGTTTTTTTTACAATACATAAAGTATTTTACCGTCAACTACTTTAACCACTTTTGTTACGAAATCTGATCGTGACATGTATGAAAGAATCAGAAATTAACATGGACATGTTTTCTTTAAAAAATTATTTACTTAAGGTATAATAGCAAGATTAGTCCTTGATGATTTATTATATTTTTAATTTCACCATTAATCTTTTAAAATATAAAAAAGTAAATATACTACCTTAAGTAAATGAAGATTTATTTTAAAAATATATGTCATATGTCAATTTTTTATTCATCCGTACATACTGCGTCAGATTTCTTGACAAAAGTGATCGAAGTAATTGATGACAAAATACTTCATGTATGAAATAAAAAAATGATTTGTATGACATTGCTGAATTGGACATAGTTCATGTACCAAATAGACCATTAACCATTATTTTTATCAATTACTATCGTCATGTATCATTAAAAAATATTGATGTAACACATTAAAATTATTTTCTTCCCAAAAGCCCTAAAGTATTCTTCAAAAATGACAATTCCGTCAAAAAAAATATTCTTCAAAAATAACAATGATTCACCTCCTTTCACCTATAGTATCATCGCCCAGGCGTTGTTTCGATCGACATCGCCGCTATGCATAACACTCGTCGTACTTGAGAGATTCTTTCACACCACATAGTTCTTCAATGGTCGTGAATGCATCAAGTAGCATGGACGGAGCCATCCTTTGTAAATAGGGTCAAGTGACACCTTTTTTTTGAAAAAAAAATTCTTCATAAATTTTATATAAAAAATTAAAAATAAAATTAATGTCACTTTAAAAGTATATTGACGCCACTTTTTTATTAAATAAAAAAATATTATATTCTCAAGGTAAATGTCGAAATATGAACTCATGCAAGATGAGGCAATATAAAACTAGACGCCCAATATATGTCCTCGTGTACTTCAAAAAATCATTTATAAATTTTTTAAAATTTAAAAACCGTAATCTAAATTTTTTGACTTCACAAATAAGGTGTACAAATTCACTACCTTTAATTAGCTTTTCTTGCATCGGAGAGTTCACATAATTCTAATACTTATCTGAATTTGAATTTTTTGTATATATGTATGGTTATTTGATTCAGACTCGATCTTATAGGGTTGTTTTTTATTTTGGGTTGAGTCAGATTTTGTAGAGTATAAGGTCATGTCAGGTTCGGATTTAAAGTGAACTATATCTTACATGATCTAATATAATAGTATAATACCATTTCAAATATTTAGAGATAATTGCTATAATGCTCCTATTTGTATATTTTTTCCAATTATCTCTTTATTGCATTGAATAAAAATGAGATAATTATTATGATGCACTCACTATCTCTATATTTTTCAATCATCACTCTATTTTGAATAAAAATGAGAAAAATTCTTTATTTGCGCCATATCGGGACGAAGTAAGATTATACTCTAAAATTCGTGTCGAACTCGAATCAGATGGAACATCATCAAACGCCTGGTTAGTTCAGAATCGGTTGGAAACTTTAAATCGGCTTTAGAGTAAGCAAGTGTGCAGTAAGTATGCAGATGTAAGTGAAACAACGAAAGGGAGGGAAGCAATGCTAATGAGGACATGAAGTTAACACTTGTCTGTTTGATTTCAGAAAAGTTGTCCATTGCAGAGTCACACGTGCTACAAGTTTCTCCAATTTTGGTGCCATCATCCTGAGAAATTAATTTTTCTACATCTTTACCCTTGTGTTATTTCCAACTTGGCTACCAAACGGTGAATATCCCTGAGACCAATACAATCAGCCTATTGAAAATGGTTAAAATTCAAACAACACAAGGGAAATGTGTTGGTTTTAAATGTGTAGGTAGTTAATACGTCGGTACCGATTGTTTGAAGAGTTTCCAAGAAGAATAAATAAACGTTGTGGTGTTGCAGGGCGTTCTAGTTGAGATCTCGATAAAGGCATGGAAAAACAAGCAATGAAGATTGTTCCACAAAAGACTAGTATTATAGGGTGGCACAAAAACTACAAAATGTTTTCGTTTTCGTATCAGATACAAGTTACACCACTCAAGAAAAGCTTATAATGAAAAAAGTACACTAGGAACCTTGGAATGGAATTATACTCTGCCAACACAAAATACGTGTTCCCAGTATGCTTCATCAAGGCTGCCGTTCCTTGAAAGAATTGTGAGTTTTGTTTCTTCTTACAGAAGTATACTTCCATTTTCCAAAGTTCGGGTCGAAACTTTACACTTCGGCTCAACACTCAAAGGTCAATAGTTTAGAAACCAAGAAAATGGAAATCTTATATTAAACAAACAAAAGGGTTGCATTTGTAAAGAACATGGCTATACAAATACATATGAATCCTAATAGGTTTCTCTGACAACAAAAATCAGTCGCCAACATTTCGGCTTATTTCAGCTTAATTCTAAGGGCATAATAATTGACATTTTTCAACTTGGATTAAAGGGTTGTTTATCACAGTTTCTCTTATTTCAGTGTGGGAATCAAAACCAGTCGCGCCCTAGCAAAATAGCGTATCCCTCCCTGCTAAACTTTCCCCGCAATCAAGCACCACCAACAGCCAGCACTTTAACAACAGACTTACCTCCTAATTCTAGAGCTTTTATCTGACTTGTAGGACATCATGGCCTTTCTTAACCGTGGGTCCTTTCACTATTGGCTAATGTCTGTTCCACTACGTCTTTCTCGATTCCGAGCATATTGGCCAAGTCCTGACCCGGGTCATTTGTCTGAGACTTCATTTGCATCCTGGCTTCGCTGCAGAAAGAACGCTACCGACTATTACCAAATTGAACTGAAAGAAGTATGAGGGCAAGCAGTCACATTAGTAAATATATCATTTTATCAGAATACGAAGCTTTTGCTGTTGATGGATTCAAGTTCTTAAAAACTGCATTATAGTTTGGTACAATCGGTATCGTGTTAAAATAGAATAAAACATACATCAGCCTTCGTAGCAGACTTTTTGGAATTACTAGAAGCATGTGATTTCATTGAATCATTCTCTGCCGCATTCGTTCGATTGCATGAATCATTCACGGAAGCAGGATTTTTCTCAAGCTGTTGTTTAAGCTGCACCTCCAGATCTTCAACCTTTTTTTTCAAATTGATTATGTCTGCCTCTTCTTGAGCTATGTCCTTGAGATCTGCCTGTCTTTCATAATACTCAGCAAGTTAAAGTTTGATGCAAAATTAAATATTAGCTGCACTTGATTAAGTCAGAGGTAGGCCATTGAATACCTTTTCGTCGATCTTATCGGGGAGAACTAGAGGTTCTTGAGACGAGTTAAGCCCCGATTCCAGAGCTGTCCTCTTATCTCTCTCCCTTTGCAACTCTTCCTTTAATCTTGCTACCTATAAGTACAATCAAACATACATCTTTAAAGCTACAGATACGTACCCTAACAGAATGCATGAAACAGAAACGAAATTAAGAAAATTATCCTCACAAACATACATCTTTCTCTAGACTTAGACAACGATCCTGCAATGCCTTCTTTCGTTTTTCCATGCTGACTTCATGTTTGGCATTACTTTCAGTCTATATTGAAAGATGACTAGTTATGAAAAGTCTTCATGCAAGATGAGATAATAATAATAATAATAATTTGAAAGGTGGATATACATAAGAACCTCTTCATTGAGTCTGTTTTGCAAGTCAGATTTTTCAGCCCCTGGTATCTCGATTTCAATCCTAAAGAAGGCCAAATTAGAAAATACAAAAGAAATAGGATAGATTGCTTCATCCTAAGCATGAAAGAATGCTTCAAAAGATGCATGAAACTTTTAGTTGGTATTGCATTGTTGTATCCTATATGAAAGAATAACCAAGAAAACAAGTCATAGCAGGAAAAATTATACAAGGTTTTTACATACAGATCACGGGAACATTGCTTACTCTTCTTCAAATGGAATATCCATGGTTTCCATTGAAAGGTTCTTCTTTGCCTGGACAAGTAAATTAAATAATCAGTGATTGCTAGATTCATACTTGGAAATGGTTAATTGGTTATTAGCTAACAGAGAGAATCGAATGAACTAGGCCAAAAGCACAACACATCATAAATGCAGAAAGCAAACACTTACAGCGGTACGTCCCCAAACAGCATTACGCCTCTCTCTCCGGCCAGGTCCGCTCCTAACAGCTGTTGATTGTTGGCTGCGAGGGGTTTGATTTTGTTGAGCTGGTGTATCCTCCAAAGTGGTTGGATCATGAATACATTTTGCTAGTTCAGTAGACTTTTTGACATCTGTTGATGCAATTTTACCACGCTGATGATCCTTACTCGTTTTTGACATCTTGGTGGCTTTTACATCATCACCAGATTCAGAGGACTCGGAACTTGAGCTCGAAGAACCAGAATCCTGTAACTTTATATTCAGTGCATTATCTTTATACTACTATTGTTCTTTTCACCTTTATGCATCTTGAATGTAAATGCCATTGTAGCCTGCAGAGGAACAAACCTTATCAACATCCTGATCATTGGTAACAGATTGACCACTTTCACTGCCTGTTTCACTTGCATCATCATCATCATTGGATACATCAGACCCTTCCGTTGCATCATCGTCGTCTTCATAAGATTCATCTTCGTCATAGGACTCGTCATCATCGGCTTCTTCCTCGCTTCCACGTGCAGTCTCATCCGTATCAGTGTATAAATCAGAGGCAATAGAACCTTCCTGCCAAGAAAAGTAGCACAGTACAGACACTTTTATAAGAGGATCACAACCACTCCATTCACATTCAACCCTTAGACAGTCATAATCCAGTCACTTCAGATTCTATATCAATAAACAGCACATACACTCCAGGAAAAGACACAACTTTTACTTAATGATCATGTTTGCTAGAAAAGAACGGATATAAAATAAAACATATCAACTCTCAATTAAAGATAAAAGCCTTGTAAATTTCTGTGATTCATGCTTGTTTGTATAATGACTACAAAAAGCCACATCAGAAGAGTTGTGAAAAAAAAAGAGAGAATTAGAGCTCACCCCAAATATATGATCATACTCTTCCAGTAATGTTATAACAATGGTTTGGGCATGATTGGCTGCAGCAGCAGCTTGTAGCAATTGCATTGAACTATCAGCACCCACATCAAAATCGGTTTCAATCTCACAATCACCAGAAAGAAGGGGGCGAAGAAGTAACGGTGCCATGCATGCTGCCACAGCTGAAGTGCTCATTAGGTTTTCATTTTTGTGAGAAGCCACAGCTTGCATCATCATTAGAATTCTGAAATGAAGGAACAAGAAAAGTAAAACACCTATAAAGACAACTAGAAGCTGAAATGCCGAAGAATGAGGGTGATATTGTGATTATGGAAGGAAGAATGAATCCCATTCTTTCCACTAAAATGTCCATGTTTACGAGAAAAGCATTCCAAAGCACCTTAATAGTTGTTGTAGCAAAAAGAATCCATGGTTAATCAAACAGTGGTGAATCAATTACCTCTGTAACAATCGACGGTTTGGCTCGGGAAACGTGTCCAACACTGCTGCCCGCATGGCAGTAACTCTAGAACCACGCTGAGTCCCTAATCATTGTATGAATCGTGTTGATGCATGTTATCAACATAATTTGTTACCAGGTAAAACAGAAAAAAAAAACAAAGAACACTTGAACAAAAGACTTACGGCATGCTTCTAGTAGTGCATTGCAGCATGATGCAGGAACAGGAGGGGATGACAACTCTCTGATGATATACTGGAGAATGGCATGACAAATCAGACAACAAAGTACCAGGTCCAGTATATCTTGCAACTTAAATGAAAGAATCTTCCGAAACTAATACTGCATACCTTCACACAATCAGCAATGACATGTCCATCCTCCGTGGAAGTAAAATCAGTTTTTCCTGCATTAAAAAACAAGACTTAAAAGGGTTAAAAGAAAGCTGAATAGAGAATATTGTGATGTAGAACTCTAAGTATATAAAAGTAGCATGTGCTTCTTTCTCTATCCTGCTCAATAAGCAAAGAGATTATCTGAACAAACCCTGTTCATATTCCTGAATTCGGCGCTCAACATCTTCGACATCGGCAGCCTGTCGTAAGATCCCTTCTACTTTGTAACCTGCGGAGTTATTTAAACATGATTAAAAGTAGCTCAATGAAAATGAATAAAAGTGCTTCAGATATGTAAATTCACTACTAGATTGTATATACATTAGACAGTTAAATAATATAGGGAATTATAATTTTTGAATATTACTTAAAGGAGATTGCAGCTATTTAAAGAAAAGAGAAACTCACCATACTCTTCTATATATCTAAGTGCCTTCTCCAAAAATGTTGGAGCTCCATCAACATCTTCCAGGGCAAGTAAAATCGGTCTGCCTATGATTGCAGATCCCACAGGCTTATCATTCACTAACAAAGAGACAGAGAAAAGCATCAATACCTCACATGGGAGGATAAACAAATCATTATAGACTAGGTAGATTCAAGAAACAACTTGACAACCAAACTCAAAAAACAAGGTTACAGATACCTGGTTCCTTGGAACCATCATCTGCATCCGCTTGATCGTTCCGCAAAATGCCATTTTGTCCGGTCACATTAGCAGAACTTGGTGCTTGAGCCAAAGCATTCTCAAGTGCAGCTTTCCACTCATACAAATCATCCAGTGTTTCAGCCTGCAACGTCAACAAAAGGAACCATCATGACCTTCTAATGTTTTGGCATAATCATGACAATGTACTGTTCAAATAGAAAGCTAACAACTAATTATTCAAGGCTAAGGAAATGTAAAACAAAAGGGCCGTTGATCAGAAAAAAAACACTCATGCAAACAGTTTTAGAGGAAAATATGATTTAAAACAGTAAAACAAGAATCAGAGATTGTAGATGAAGAACGGGAGGAAGAACCTTGAGTGTGAAGGTTCGTCCATCACGGCCATCATTAAATTGGACTGTTATAAGCTTTTTATCAGCTTTGACAACCACACTAGAAATGTTGAAAGGTAGCACAAGTTAGTAATTCCAACTTTGATGATATCTGCAACTTGAAGAAGAGACCAAGAATTGATGATCTTTTCAGAAATGCAAGCCAACCTGCCTGAATTGTTGAGGTCAATACCGCCTAGAGTTAAATTCACTTCATTCCCCTTCTGAGAAACGGAATTCTGAGAAGTAAAACAACAGTAGATTAATCCTCTAAGACCTAACTATGATATAATACTTATCTCAATATTAAAAAGGGTAAAGTACGCATATTAACCAAAGTACCATCATTTTCTACTACGCTAAACAAGTACATATGTGCAAATTACTAATGGGTCCCTCTAAATTAACACTAATTCTCCTTGATAAGTTTACAAGTAAATTCATTAATTTAGAGTGGCAATAATGATTTAACTTTTAGATCATGTTCCTGTTTTTGGATCTTATTTAGTCTGTGCATAGACAACCTAAAAATCAGAATGCATAATTTTATGTTAGAGATGTAAACTTTTAGAAAGTAATATTAAAAGTCTAGAAAAGTAAAATTATAAAATTTTAGGGGTGTGAACATAGTTATCCGGAACGCAACATCCCACCGAACCCCGGAACATCGACCCAAAATGTGGAATGGAACGTGAAACGAACGGTGTGGGACGCAACTCGGAACGCCCAAGGAATCTTTTTATTATTAAAATTTTATTTTATTTTATTATTATAAAATGTTATTATTTTTTATATTTATTAGAATAAATATTTTATTATTTTTTATTATATCTCCCGTCATTCCGGACGTTCCTATTTCGTATCGTATTCCATTCCGAGTAACTATAGGTGTGAAATTAGATCGATAAAAAAAATCTAAACATATGAAATTTTGAAAGTTTCAAGAGGTGCAACCGCCATCCAACACCTCTCAGTCCATGCTAAAAACTACTAAAGCAATAAAATACACATGAGATTCATTTTCTTTTTGATTGTCATATATTCTAACCACATATAGTAATTCACAGAAGAGAATATAAAACTCGAGAAAAAAAAGCGTCTGATTGAGAGAGAAGTAGCACATAAATAATAATCATAGCAAATTAGTATCACTTTGAGGATCTTAAAATGTAGTAGTCAGAAGTAACAACAAATTATTATTGTGCCAAGAAAAGAGCAACAAGTGATGTTAAAAATGAATAAGCAAGCACACAAGCATCCATGTTGAAAGTTGAGACTGGCAATCTACCATAGTACAATTACTTACAGGATCGCTTCTGAAGAAGACCAGTGAAGTATGTGTCAAAATAAACCATCTTTTCTTCCATGATGTCCACCCAATTCCTATAATCAAAGACAAATAGGGGGAAATAGAATAATAATAGGAATCCTAGCCATTAAAATGGAACCTGGATTTAAAACATAATGCATATTTTTCCAGTAGAATTTATGCTTCACAAAATACAGTAAGATGAAAGGCAAATGAGGAACTGAATTTAATTGCAAAAGCAAATAAACAAACCTTTGGATGATAGGAAAAGTGGCCCACTCTTTAAAACCTGCATGAAAGTTTAAAAACCTTGAAATATTAAAACACTGAATCATTACTTTTCAAATGTTTTTCAATGGATTATTAAACAAACCCTTAATGTGTTTAGTAAGGGTGAAAGTACTACGGGAACGAATGCTTACGTGCAACTCTCAATTGACAATTCTAAATTCAGAATAGTAATAATAATTCACGGGGAGGAGATTACTATATTTCCATATCGAGAATTATGCTCCGTTGGAGTAGTTGCTTCTCCCTTCAAGAGAAAACAAAATTGATTTTCAACACAAATTCTAGGTTTTGTTTTCTCCTGATACTTGAAAATTGAAATCCTCTGTTAAGATTGAGCTATACCTGATATCCTTGAGACGCCTCCCGCTCATCTGCCTTTTTGGTAGCCATTTTCTGAACAGGAAAATAAAAAAAAATGATGTGAAATCCACGTTAAATCACAATGTAGATTTAGTCTATTTATGAGCACAAAATCTTCTATAAGCGAATAGAAAATTAACACAAGGTAAAGTGAGAGAGATCACAACCAGTAGCGCTTGAGACGGCTCTTCCCGTTTGTTATGTGTTTTCTGATTACAATTTAAAAGAGAGAAATTTAAACTTAAATCTCCGTCAAAAACACAAGCTCTAGTTCTTTCTTGACTTCTTTCTCATTTTTAACACAAGAAAAAGCAAAAGAGAGTGATGAAAACATGTTGTTTCAGAGACGGATCATCTCTTTTAGTAGCCATAATACTCTGATAACTCAGAATCAGAAAATCGCATACCAAACAAGCCACAAAAGGAAACGATCAGCAGACTCTGCATCATTTTCAATAATGCAGCTGAATCACATAGCAAGCAAGTCAAAAAAGGAAACGATCAGCCGTCTCTGCATCAATTTCAATAGTGGCGATCATTCACGATATTTTAAACGAACAAGTACAGTTTCGAAAGGAAAAAAGGAGAACGTAAAGGCGAGAAGACATTTTCCTTGGGTTTTTTTGTTTCCTTTGTTTGTTTGTTTGAGAGAGTGCGTTGGCTCGGAATTCTTTGCTAAGCGGAAATCCCGCTCAGTCAACCACAGGGTTAGGCATTCCCTCCTAAACGGATATGACACGAGGATTCGTGTTTGCTATTGTCCACGCCAACCCCCTATTTTTTAGTTCTATTTTTCTTGAGTTTTGAAAAAAAAATTATTTATCAGTATCTGATTTATTGATCAATTAATACAGATCGAGTTTATAGAGACTCAATATGGAGCGACCACCCCAACTCAATTTTTTTCCATTTACAATGTCTAATTCAAACTTCTAACCTTGCTTAAGGGACCTGGCGCATCATCCCGCTAGATCAACTAGTTGTAGGTTGAGTTTTGAAAAACTTGGCTCTGTTTAGCAATTAGCAGATAGCTGATAGCGAATTACATTTGCTGATAGCTGATTGCATTAGCTTATTTGACTAGCGGATTGTATTAGCTGATTGTATAAAACTGTTTAGTAAAATTAATTGGTAGCTGATAGTTGTTTGATTATTTAAACAAGCAAAATGACATATAAGGACATGATTATATTCGATATTTGTTTGAATAGTTTATTAGTTATCAATATTTTTATATCTATTAATATTAATTAGTTTATGAAAAATATTTTTAATATAACATTACTAAGCATATTTGGATGATCTATATATTAATATATTATTTATATAATTATTTTTATTTCAATTTTAATTATTAAATTTAAATACAAATATAAATGTTTGAGAATTAAAAAAGTATTAGTTTAGAAATGTCACAATGTAAATACGTGAGAGTGACGAATTAAAATAAGAAATGTTAAATTTAGATTATTTAGAGATTTTTTTATTATTGTTAAGGATAAAAGGGTTTTCATAACTTTTATGTCAAAACCTCTAATTTGAAAAATTTTTATTAGCAGCTTTTTCAAAATTAGAGATTTTCACCTCAATTTGTTATTCAACAAACATCTAAATTAACAGATTTGATGGGTTATACATATAATTTTAACTCAAACTTCTAATTTTTGGCTCAAATCACTATTTACCAGATAGGGCTTTTGATACACAAGTTTATAAAAATTTTAGTTTACACAAATTTTTAAATTTTTATAAATTTTAGACGAGGATATCTGGTCTTTTAGATATTGATTTTTCGAATAAATATCTAATTTTTCAATTTACTAGTAGTCATAATAAATAATAAAATAATAGTAATATTAAAATAATAATAAAAATAATATATAGTGTAATGACAATGAAAAAAATAATATAATAAAATAGATAAAAATATATTATAAAATAATGGTAATTATAAAAAAATATATACAAACTAGCATGAAAATAATTGTGATGTTTTATAATAATAAATATACAATGCAATAAATAAATAAACGACAAAAATAAAAATATAAAATTAAACATGTTGAGGGTTTAAATTGAATGAAATAGAATTTAAAATTGTCAAAATAGTAAGTAATTATATGAAATTAAACCACAGTTAAATAAGGATGGGATGAGGTGGGTATAAAGTTTTATCCACTCCTGCCCGTCCAATCACTACGAATCTTAATTTTGTCCTTATTTGTTAAACTAATATTTTGATATAGTAAATTAAGTGAAAAATAATTTGGACTTATCAAATATTTCAACAATAATTCAAAGTCTACAAAACATAAAAATTTATTTTAAAATGTTTTTTAACTTAGCCAGACTTTTTAAAAATAAGTGTAATCATTTTTACACTTAAAAATAATGATTTTCGTACTTTAAGGCAAAAATGATTGATCTCTTTTTGGATAGTAAGGTTTTCTTTTTTTGGCTTCAGACAACCAATGCAAAAGAATTGATCCCCTAAAGAATCAATCCAAAGGATCGATGTGTTGCCTGTCCAATGATCATATATTTAAAAATAGATTGATGCCTTGAGAAAAAGATCGATCCCTTTAATTATAAATGTTGAAATTTTTGTAGGTATCGACTATTTTACATCCCTAAGGGCTATGACTCGTCCCAACTACCATAAACAGCTAGAAACGCATTTCACACTATATAAACACACAAAGACACTTGAAGAAAGTTACTACACCTATCTAAACTTAAGGATCAAGAGAAAAAGTCTTCAATTCTTTATTCGTTCATTTCTCTTGTAAATATTTGTAAAGTGCTTCATTGTATATATTCTTTATTTAATTATTTGTGAGCTTAAAGCTTTGTAAACACTCAACTAGAGATATCATTTGTTTTCTAACCTTGTAAAAAAAAAAAGAGAGGTTCTAATTTAAACTTAAAAAACTAAAGTGATTCTATCTTAGCTATTATAAAAGATGGAGAGTAGTTTTATCTTAGTCCTTAAAAATAGTGTTGTAAAAGTTAAGTATTGTCCTTGAAAGGTTCAATTCAAATTAATGATTTAAGAAATTTTAGGCCTGTTTTTAGTTGATTTTAGCCAACCAAAAATATTTTTTCACCGATAATCATCCCCAAACACCTATAAAAGTGTAGAACATTGACAGTACAAAATTACTTACCAAACTAAAAATATAGTGAAATGGAGTTTTTGCGTCTTCAAAACACGGTCGGATTAAAAAAATCCAAAAATAACCTCAACAATACCCTTTCATTTGCAATAGCCTTGGACCCTGGGCTAATAAACAATTTTTTTCCAATCTCAATTTCTCTAGTGATTCACGTGAGTAAAAGGAAAAAAAATATGATACTCTTCAAACTGGATTCAAAGTATTCTATTATTTTTTTCCTTTATATTTTCAAAAAAAATGAGCAAGTAAATTATATTAAATTCTTATAATGTATTTAACATTTATTTTCTTTAAATATTTCACATATAAAAAAATTAATAATGAGTTACCATAAATTATTTTTATATTTTAAAATTGATATATTTATATAGCATAATATTAATGAATTTAAATATAATTTAAATTAATGTATTCCAATTTTACAACATAATGTCTAAAACATATATTTTATCTTTACAAAAAAAATTTGTGGACAGCAATCTCAACACTTAATTCTTAAAACAAACTTTTGCACGTCACTTTTTAAAATCACTTTTCCACAATGTTAAGATATTTGATTTTGATATAACTTTAATGAAAAATGTTTTGGGACTTAAACAAATTTGCAAAAATATTTAAAAAGTTCATTAACTTGAAAAATATGTTTAAAAGTTTTTCAAAGGGTTTTTGACATGTTTAAATGCTTTCAAAATAGCCAAATTGTCAAAAACATGTTGTGAGTATCGATACCCTTTCTTGGGTATCGATACCTAGTCAGCTGTATCGATACCCGTTTTACCTGTATCGATACGCCTCTTTGTTTCCCCAAAACTCCAAATTCCAGTAGCCAAAATAAGTATCGAAACGACTTAGACTGTACCGATACGAAAAGGTCTGTACTGATACCCTTGTATTGTGTACCGATACCAGTGTAAAAATGCCCAACAACTCTTTCCATTTTGAGGCAGGTACCGATACCCGAAGCTCGTGTATCGATACCCACTGCACCAAACTACATTTAATATTGGAATTAAAGTCTCCGGCTCTAATCAACCCCCAACGGCTAGTAATAGCCACAAACTCCTTTGAGGGTTTAAAATACCTCCCCAAGCATCCATACAA
The DNA here is from genome assembly GCA_019671005.1 of Hibiscus mutabilis. NCBI lineage: Eukaryota > Viridiplantae > Streptophyta > Magnoliopsida > Malvales > Malvaceae > Hibiscus > Hibiscus mutabilis. The sequence goes on along the minus strand of CM033713.1, from coordinate 19,424,582 downwards.
CAACAAGAAACCAACTACCAACATTCAATGATAGAGAAAGTGTTTTAGTGCTCAATTTTTTCATATTTATTTGTAGAACACACTTGTGAGCTTAATTGTTAAATTTGCTCAAGTGTTAGGTTTTGGGTGAGAGCTTAATTTGCAAACACATTTGTCTTGTAAGGGTTTTCATTGTTTGCTTAATTTGTTTTCTCTTGTGAAAGAGTTTCTCAAAGCTTTGGGGAATAAGCTTTAAAGGTTGTAAGGTGATAAACCTAATTTGATTTTGATATAACAATGACTAATTTGTAAAAAGGAATAAATTTTTAAAGGCTATTAAAAGACTCACAAAAAATCACAAGGATTCGAACTTTAAATTATTTCTACGTCAAAACTTTGAACCCCAAATATTTTTAAAGTGTTTGGTACTCAAAAATAGCCATTTTAGTGCAGGAGTACCGATATGCCTAAGTTCGTATCGGTACGGTTTTTAGCTACTAGAAAACTATTTTATTCATGATGACTATAGGGTACCGATATGCGTGTAGTATTATTGGTATGCCTTGTTAAACTTGGAACCAAAATTGCATACGAGTATCGGTACGGCTTCATGCGTACCAGTACGGGGTTAAAGATTTTCCAAATCATTTTATTTAATATTCAATCGTTGCCTTGTCAGTTTTATTAGAACCATAAGTTTGAAAATCAGTTAACACGTACCGATACCCATATAAGCATATTGATACAATTTTTGTTGCATAACTTATCAGGATTCCAGTGAGCAAAAATGGTACCAATACGGTACAGACCGTATCGGCACGCCCTTTAAAACTCACACTCTGTATCTATACGGCTTCACACGTATTGATACCCCTTTATTGCAATGGCTATTTTCTCTTTGGCAGGTACCGATACGCTTGCTCGAGTACCGATACGCCTAGCCACCAAATAGCATTTATTGCGAGAAAAATGCAGCCCAACAGCTCTATTCAATATCCCAACTACCCAAATGGCTAGAAATCAATAAGGGGGTATAAAATCAAGTCTCCAAAACTTTAACAACAACTATTGAACAAGTCTAAAGCATTCAAGCACATATCCAACAATCTTTGAGCCTTAATTGTCAAATTCTTGTAACCCACTTAAGAGTTCTTTATTGTAATCTTTTTACTCAAGTTTTAGGTTTTGAGTGAACTTAGAATTGTGCAAACACCTAGCCTTTGTGAGGGTTTTCAGTTTGCTTCATTTTTAATTCTCTTTGTGAGGATTCTTAAGACTTTAGGGTATAAGTCTTAAGGGAGTTTGTAAGGTTATCTACTTTAGCCTCAAAAGAAAAGCAAATCTGGCGGATTTGAGAAATCCTTAGTGTGGATAGCTAAGGTAGTGGATGCAAACCTTGTTAGAAGGTTGAACCACTATAAATTCTTGTGTCCCAATCTTTTTATCTTTCTAATTACTTTCACCAAATTTTTATCTGTCAATTTACCCCCTATTGGCCATTTATCATTGATTGATCATCCCAACATAAGAGTTATCTCCTTGAGCCCGAAAAATGAAAGACAAATTAGTGAATTTATGGAAAATCCTTAGTGTGGATAGCTAAGGTAGTGGAGGTAGACTTGGTTTAGAAGTCGAACTACTATAAATCATCTTGTCTCAATTTTTATTACTTATTCATTCATCCACCCAAGCACAAATTCAATTAACCCATCTCTTGGCATTCGGTTGATCGTTTGAGCCTCCCAACAATTGGTATCTGAGCTTCATCTCTTCATCGGATAAATATTCTAGAGTCAATCCTTAAGGTGATCAACCATTCTACATCAACAGGAGATCATGGTGTAATCCATCGACAAGCCTTCTTACTTTAACAGTGCTAACTACTCCTATTGGAAGAATAAGATGATGTTCTTCATGAAGGCCAATGACTGTCGTCTTTGGAATATTGTTCTTGATGGCCCATTTATCCCACAAAGAAGCAAGGTAGAATAGAGTGCAGAAGTGTAACACCCCCTTCCCCTATCCGTACACCGGATATGAGTAGAAAATGCTATGATTTCTTTATTCAAAGATCAGGGTAATTTAAAATTTTCAGAAAACTTCTCGATGGTCACCCATCCTAAAATTTCTCTAGCCCAAGCACGCTTAACTTTACTTAAAATCGACATAAATTATTTATTCAAGTTCTAATCATGAATCAATTATGTTAAAACCCATAACAACTTTAAAGGCCAATCTCAACTCGAATAAGTTTAGCAAGCATACATGCCACTATAAAAATCAACCTCAATTAGGATGTCATTACTGTGATTACCTGTTGAGCTTTCCAATATTGATGCAATGCTTTTCTCCCTCTCATCTTGATTTACCTACGTGTGTACAATCAAACACACGTTAAGTACGAACTTAGTGAGGCAATAAAGGAAATTAAGAACAATAATTTAAACTTTATTCAAGTTCATGGCTATGTTTATATAGCATGATATATGTCAATGTCATAAGATTTTCATGTATGCCCGGTTATCATAATATGCCTTATATGCATCATGATCACTATATAAAATATTACTATCATACCAATCATGTATCAACATAATATAAACCGGATATAAATTTCTTACCAATATACTTGCCATTTGCCCTGAATGTTCATATAAATATGTCCCGAGAGTTCATATACTCTCTAACATGTTTACCATTTATTATCCCTTTATATATAGCCCAATTATCAATTATTTCCCAGTTTCCCAATTTCAAAGCCCAAATATAACCTTAAGGACCCTGGGTACGCGAGTCAAATATGCACCGAAGTGCTAACCCGCAGGTTTATAAGGTCGTGCTAACCATTATCCCGCACGTTTATAAGGCCGTGCTAACCATTATCCCGCACATTATAAGGCCGTGCTTACTATACACTAAGTGTACTTTTAACACTATAGTGTTATCCTGAATTCTCGATTATGCAGCGTGCTGTTGGACTCTATGGCATTCCAACTATACCCTGTCCCTCAATGACTTATTTGGGCAAAATTCCCGAATTTATTCCATCCATTGCAATGTATATCAATATAATTTAATATTGGGCAGTTCATACCCGAAATAACATTCATAGCATATCATCATCAATAACTAGTGATCAATGTATTTGTTTTCAACCCTTGACATATTTAAAATATGTCAAATATATGATCAATGACATAAATATCATGCCAACATATAAATCATGTAGATTTATTGCAAGTATTACCAATGATGTATAAAACAATCATGTATCATGTTATGTATGCATTGCACTCACCTGGGCCATTTATTAGCAGGCCTCACTAAATTCTACTCGATCCTTTCCTTTATAGAACCTCAAACTTTCTTTGATTCGGCCTTGACTAAAAATCGAGTTTCGGGGCTTGAATCGAGCTTGGAAAAAAATTTCAATTTCTTTCCCTAGCCCTCACATTTTTGGCTGGAAAATAATGTTCATCTTTTCACCATTATTTTACACATATATCTATTAAATGAATATTAAATTCATTTAATAGTGAAATTATAATTTTGCCCTTTTATCCAATGGTTGATATTGATTTTATCATCAATCAAGGGCCAATATTTAATCTTCCATTTTATCTTTCCAAAATTGCCCTTATAAATTTTTAAATATTTCAAAAATGCTATTGGGGCCAAATGACCAATTTGCCCTCCAACTAGTTTTTATTTACTAGTTTGCCATTCTTGTAAAAAATCAACTAAATCTAGTTGGAATCAAACCAAATACAATAAAATATTCATAAAATAATATTTTATGAATTTTTCATGTCTTTTGAATCAGTTTCCAAAATTTCTATTCGATCCAATATACCGATAAATAATCATTTACTCAGAAATAAACTGTAGGATTCATCTTGAATCAAACTAATAATATTTACAACACCTGAAAATGACTTTTATAACCTTTCTCTATCATATGGCAAAATTTCATAATTTTCTAGTTCGATCCGGGTATCCAAATTCCATTTAAACTTTAACAACGATTTTCCCAATAATAGAAATATCAGATCGAACCAATAATTTTGCATTTGATTCACACCCTTAGGTGATCTGTTTATTTATGAAATAAAATCCCTTAACTTTTGGGAAATTACAACTTTAGTCCCCCAAACTTTTCCAAAGTTTATACTTTAGCCATAAAATTTCCAAAATTTACATTTTGGTCACTACCTCTTTAAACTCCAATTCCCATTCCAATTTTCCTTGGAATTCAACCAAACTTTAAGAATACATTATTCAATTCACTATCTATCACATGAGACCTTTAAACCTTAGAAATTTCCTTTCCAAAACCCATAATTAAAGAAATCCCAACTTTCGCATTTTTGTCATTTTAGTCACTAAGTTAGCTTTTAAGCTATTATCTTAGTACTAAATGACCCTTAATCAACTTAGTAAATTTTGGGGTATTACAATTCTCCCCCCCTTAAGAAAATTTGTCCTCGAATTTTCAAAACGTACATGTTTTAAACAAGTGCTGATACTACTTTTCCATTACATCCTTTGCTTCCCATGTTTCTTTTTCCACTTGGCGATTGCGCCAAATGACTTTCACCAATGGTATTTAATTGTTCTTTATTTCTTTGACATACAACTCAGCATACTTGCTCATCTAATAATCCATTATAGCTGGTATAAAGTGAGCAGATTTAGTTAACCTATCCAGAATTACCCAGATAAAATCTTTCTTACTGGAAGTCAATGGCAATCTTATCACAAAATCCATTGTAACTCTATCCTATTTCCACTGTGGAATAGAAATAGATTGCAATTTACCTAATGGTACTTGATGTTCAGCTTTCACCTGTTGACAAGTCAAGCACTTAGCAACAAACTCTGATATCATTCTTTTTCATACCAGGTCACCAATATCGACCCTTCAAATCTTGATACTTTTTTTTGGATGCATAGTCAAGGGACTATAGTGTGCCTTAATAAGCAAATCTTGTTTCAACTCAGCATCTTTAGGAATATACACTTTATATTTATAGTAAAGACATCCATCGGGTTTAATCTCAAAATCTTTAATTCAACTTACTTTATCTTGGTTATGCAATCTTCATCTCGTTGTTGACTTTCTTTAATCTGATCTAACAATGATGATCTCAATTAAAACTCTACCAATAACGAACCATTTGATTTTCCCTTTAACTGAGCATTTAAAGCTCGTAATGTAGAGAATGTTTTCCGACTCAAAGCATCTGCTACAACCTTTGCTCGACCTGTGTGGTAATCAATATAAATCCATTATTGGATTAAATCCATTCTTAAACTTAGTCTCTCGATTAAGCATCAAGTCAGACTGCTCCTCTTAAGCAACCCATTTAAAATTTCCAAACAATAGGAATACTCCCCTAACCTATCCTTGATGCTCGGTATCCATAGCATAAGTTAAATCATTTTCATATTGATAATAAATTCCAATAAAACTCTGCATGCTCATGCATGCCAATTATCATAACACTCACATGATTGGTTTTGTAGTTTTCTTGAATCTCCAACATTAATTATAAATGTCAGAGAGTTCCTAATTTTCCTTTTCTCAATCTTTTTACGGAACTATGTAATAAATTCAACTTGGCATTTTTGCCAGAAAATCCTCACCACTTTTTTAAAGGTGGTTATCTTGATTTACTATTCCTCTTCACGAGCTATGACCTCTATTTAGATATTTTATTATTCTGAATCATTTCCATTGCATCTATCATAATTTACTACTTCATAATTTTTTTAAATACATAGGGCAGTTAGTACTTCTTTATACCTGACCTCTAGCCCTCTATGAACTGTCACAACAGACTCTCCTTTTGTCTGTAGAAAGCAGTTTAGAAGCAAATCAGCTCAGTTTATTAACTTGCACTCATACCCGTAAATAATCCAATTGCTTAAATTAAGATGCAAGAACTCTATTGCATCTCTAGGATAAACTTTGTTACGGAACACTCAAAGAAAGAACTCTAGCTAACAAGCTTTTGAGTATGTACCGTAACATTACTTTATCAAATACGGGTCTAATCCTTTCAGACGAGATACTACTTTATTTTTAGTCTCCTCTGATCATCAATACAGAGTTCCTTTAACCTAACCTTTATATCCTTAGACCATAGATTAACAATCATAGAATCTCTATCAACATCTTTCTGAAAATCTAGTATGCCAGAACTTTTAATTATTTTGCAATCAGTGCCTAAGCAGGCTGATTCAAAATCGAATCTAATGTCAGGAAGAAAAGCTCTTAATCCATAACATGCATATCATGTTACCCTGGTGCCTCTGCACCATGCTAAGCTGAGGGTTGAGCATTATCATTAACTTTATCACTCTCGTGAATCTCTTGTTGATTCACTTGCCTAAACACCTAACACAAATCTTTTCTCATACATTGGAATTTAACATTACTATCATAATGAAGTAAGCTATCGCATCCATTCCAACAAGTAAAATCATCAGTAATTCTGACATCCTAGTGGCATGTATACACTTTTGACCTTTACCATACTTCATTTAATCTTCAGAACCGGCTAAACCTATAGCTCTGATACAAATAAGTGTAACACCCATTCCCCTATCCGTACACCGGATATAAGTCAAAAATGCTATGACTTCTTTATTCAAAGATCAGGGTAATTTAAAATTTTCAGAAAACCTCCTGATGGTCACCCATCCTAAAATTTCTCTAGCCCAAGCACGCTTAACTTTACTTAAAATCGTCATAAATTATTTATTCAAGTTCCAATCATGAATCAATTATCTTAAAACCCATAACAACTTTAAAGGCCAATCTCAACTCGAATAAGTTTAGCAAGCATACATGCCATTATAAAAATCAACCTCAATTAGGATGTCATTACTGTGATTACCTGTTGAGCTTTCCAATATTGATGCAATGCTTTTCTCCCTCTCATCTTGATTTACCTACGTGTGTACAATCAAACACACGCTAAGTACGAACTTAGTGAGGCAATAAAGGAAATTAATAACAATAATTTAAACTTTATTCAAGTTCATGGCTACGTTTATATAGCATGATATATGTCAATGTCATAAGATTTTCATGTATGTCCGGTTATTATAATATGCCTTATATGCATCATGATAACTATATAAATATTACCATCATACTAATCATGTATCAACATAATATAAACCGGATATAAATTTCTTACCGATATACTTGCCATTTGCCTTGAGTGTTCATATAAATATGTCCCGAGAGTTCATATACTCTCTAACCTATTTACCATTTATTATCCCTTTATTTATAGCCCGATTATCAATGATTTCCCGGTTTCCCAATTTCATAGCCCAAATATAACCTTGAGGACCCTGGGTATGCGAGTCAAATATGCACCGAAGTGCTAACCCGCATGTTTATAAAGCCGTGCTAACCATTATCCCGCACGTTTATAAGGCCGTGCTAACCATTATCCCGCACGTTTATAAGGCTGTGCTAACCATTATCCTGCACGTTTATAAGGATGTGCTTACCATACACTAAGTGTACTTTTAACACTATAGTGTTATCCCGAATTCCCGATTATGCAGCATGCTGCTGGACTTTATGGCATGACAACTATATTATGTCCCTCAATGACTTATTTGGGCAAAATTCCCAAATTTATTCCATCCATGGCAATGTATATCAATATAATTTAATATTGGGCAGTTCATACCCGAAATAACATTCATAGCATACCATCATCAATAACTAGTGATCAATGTATTTGTTTTCAACCCTTGACATATTTAAAATATGTCAAATATATGATCAATGACATAAATATCATGCCAACATATAAATTATGTAGACTTATCGCAAGTCTTACCAATGATGTATAAAACAACCATGTATCATATTTTGTATGCATTGCACTCACCTGGGCCATTTATTAGCATGCCTCACTAAATTCTACTTGATCATTTCCTTTATAGAACCTCAACTTTCTTTGATTCGGCCTTGATTGAAAATCGAGTTTCGGGGCTTGAATCGAGCTTGGAAATTTTTTTCTCTTTCTTTCCCTAGCCCTCACGTTTTTGGCTGGAAAAGAATGTTCATCTTTTCACCATTATTTTACACATATATCTATTAAATGAATATCAAATTCATTTAATAGTGAAATTACAATTTTGCCCTTTTTATCCAATGGTTGAGATTGATTTTATCATCAATCAAGGGCCAAGATTTAATCTTCCATTTTCTCTTTCCAAAATTGCCCTTATAACTTTTTAAATATTTTAAAAATACCATTGGGGCCAAATGACCAATTTGCCCTCCACCTAGTTTTTATTTACTAGTTTGCCATTCTTGTAAAAATTCAACTAAATCTAGTTGGAATCCAACCAAATACAATAAAATATTCATAAAATAATATTTTATGAATTTTCCATGTCTTTTGAATCAATCTCCAAAATTTCCATTCGATCCAATATACCGATAAATAATCCTTTACTCAGAAATAAACTGTAGGATTCATCTTGAATCAAACTAAAAATATTTCCAACACTTGGAAATGACTTTCATAACCTTTCTCTATCTTATGGCAAAATTTCATAATTTTCTAGTTCGATCCGGGTATCCAAATTCCACTTAAACTTTAACTGTGATTTTCCCAATAATCGAAATGTCAGATCGAACCAACAATTCCGCATTTGATTCACACCCTAAGGCGATCTGTTTATTTATGAAATAAAAACCCTTAACTTTTGGGAAATTACAACTTTAGTCCCCAAACTTTTCCAAAGTTTATACTTTAGCTATAAAATTTCCAAATTTACATTTTGGTCACTATCTCTTTAAACTCCAATTCTCATTCCAATTTTCCTTGGAATTCAACAAAACTTTAAGACTACCTTATTCAATTCACTATCTATCACATGAGACCTTTAAACCTTAGCAATTTCCTTTCCAAAACCCATAATTAAAGAAATCCCAACTTTCACATTTTTGTCATTTTAGTCACTAAGTTAGATTTTAAGCTATTATCTTAGTACTAAATGACCCTTAATCAACTTAATAAATTTTGGGGTATTACAAGAAGATCGCAAGAAGATGGAGCTAAATGCAAAGATCTTGCACATTCTTTTTTGTGCACTTAGTCCGGAAGAATATTCAAAAGTCTCTTCTTGTGAAAATGCCAAGAAAGTATGAGACAAACTTGAAGTCACATATGAAGGTACAAATGAGGTAAAGAAAATCAATATTGGACTTCTCAACCTCAACTATGAAAACTTCAAGATAGACTTGGAAGAAGACATCAAAGCTATGTTCGATCGATTCTCTACCATATTCAACGAGCTTAAAGGTTTTTGAGAGATGATTCCAGAGGACAAGCTTGTGAGAAATTTGATTTACTCACTTTCTGACTTATGGGATTCCAAGAAGACCGCCATCATAGAAGCAAAGAATTTGAATGAGCTCAAGCTTGATGAGCTTATGTGATCTTTGCTCACCCATGAAATGATGATGTCCAAGAGAAAGAATAAGATAGAAGAGCAAGGCATTGAATTGAATGTTGCTCTTAAATTTTCCTCAAGAATTTAAGAAGAATCAAGTGAAGAAAAGAGTGAAGATGAAGAAGAGGAGATGGCCAAGTTCTTCAAAAAGTTTACCCGATTCATGAAGCAACAAAATGAAGAATCAAGATATGAATCGAGAATGCAGAGGAATGATCATATAATATGTTTTGAGTGTAAGAAGTCGGGGCATACCAAGTATGATTACCCTCATTTTAACAAGAATAGATCAAGCCATAAGAAGAAAGCATTTATAGCTACATGGAGTAATGAGGAAGACTCCATCGATGATGATAACCTATGTCTCATGGCCATCCAAGATGAAGGGGTAACTTCTAGCTCATCTAATTTGAATTCTTATACTATTGATGAGTTACAAGAAGCCTATGATAATTTGGTTTTGGAATTCAAGACCTCATTTTCTAAAAACAAAAAGTTGATTTCAAAGTTGAAAATGAATTGCTTTCTAACACCAATTTTGAACTTGAAGCAAGGTTTAAAGATTTTGAACAAAAGAACCTTGATTTACAAAACTTGCTTCTAAAAGTTCAAGAGAATCATCAAAGGGAAATTGATGATCTTAAAAAGAATTTGTTTAACAAAAATTTTCAAAAATGTAAAGTTAGAGGTAGCTCCAAATCAAATTTTGTTAAAATAAATTTTTATCAAAGACAATCTAGTTCTCTTAGATTTATAAATAAATGTGTTAAGAACATTTGGGTCCCAAAAGGACTCATTGTTTCAAAGAAAAATAATGAAATTGAAAAATGAATTCTTTAGGGGACTAAAATTTTTAGGACTAACGCCATTGGATCTAAAGCAATTTAGATACCAAAAATACTTGATTGTCTACTTGTAGGTGTGCTTGAGCCATTGATGATCAAAGTTGAAACTTTGGAAGCTCATGACACACAAAGGAGGAATGACACTTGGAGCAGGAGGGCTTAACATCCTACATTGGTTCAAGTGGTAAATTTTAAGGTTCATGCAATTGCTTGATCATATTCCATGTTTATTTTTTCATATTGATCTAATAATGTTTGTATGACTCCATGTGGCGCCTAATTGCATATAGTTAGGGGAGTCTAAAATTGCATGAGTTACTTGTTTTTGGCCTAACATGTCTATCTTTGTTTTTTTGGCCTTAAACTTGTAATGTTTGGTTGAAGTTGGTGAAATTCATGTTTTGTATGTTTAAATAAATTTTTTTGAAGCATGTGTAGCAAAATGTGCAAATGTATATCTAGAACTTAATAGAGCCTTTGTATGAACTTAAAACTAAGTTGTAAGGCCTTTTAAGTTGTTTTTGCTGCATTTTTCAATGTTTCGTGCCTTTGGTACCTATACCACCCATATTGTACTGATATGGCCTTCTACCAAGTACTAATACGGTCTCCTCTGTACCAGTACGTACAATCAAAAAGGGATATTTTTGTCTCCTTTTTGCCATGCTTGTAATGCATATTGATATATTTTCATAAATAGCACGTTTGATTGAATTTCTTGTGTTTATTTCTTTTATTTATTTGAAATTCAATTTATTTCTCTTGAATTGATGGTCTAACAATTTGCTTGATGCTTGATTAAGGGGGAGCCATTTTTTTAATTCTTTCATGTAATTTTTTTTGTCTCTTTTCTCCATTGTTATTATACACCAACAATTGATATTTCCCATCAATTGGTACTAAAATTTTAACGATTGGTTTTAACCTTTCAACATTTGGTGTTCTGAACTTAAATGTGAATTCAAACTTAGTTTTGAAATTATTTTTTATATAACAAAAAGGGGGAGAGATAGGTTTGAAAAATCAATTTCAAAAAGAAAAAGGGGAGCTTTAAATATTTTCTAAAAATATTCTCTTTTTCTAAAATTATTTTTCTAAGGGAAAAAAATATCAAAAATAATTTTTCAAGTGGTTCCGTTATATCAAAAATGGGGGGATTGTTAAGATATTTGATTTTTATATAACTTTAATGAAAAATGTTTTTGGACTTAAATAAATTTGCAAAATTATTTAAAAAGTCCATTAACTTGAAAAATATGTTTGAAAGTTTTTCAAAGGGTTTTTTACATGTTTAAATGCTTTCAAAATAGCGAAATTGTCAAAAACATGTTGTGAGTATCGATACCCTTTCCAAGGTATCGATACCTAGTCAGTTGTATCGATACCCGTTTTACCCGTATCGATACTCCCCTTTGTTTTCCCAAAACTCCAAATTACAGTAGCCAAAACTAGTATCGATACGGCTTAGACCGTTTCGATACGGAAGGGTCTATACAGGTACCCATGTATCGTGTACCCATATCCAATGTAAAAATGCCCAACAACTCTTTCCATTTTGAGGCAGGTACCGATACCCGAAGCCCTGTACTGATACACCCTGCACCAGACTGCATTTAATGCTGGAATTAAAGTCCCCAACAGTTGTAATCAACCACAAACGGCTAGTAACGGCTATAACTTCTTTAAGGGTTTAAAAGACCTCCTCAAGCAGCCATGCAACAACAAGAAACCAACTACTAACATTCAATGATAGAGAAAGTGTTTTAGTGCTCAATTTTGTCATATTTCTTTGTAGAACACACTTGTGAGCTTAATTGTTAAATTTTCTCAAGTGTTAGGTTTTGGATGAGAGCTTAATTTGCAAATACATTTGCCTTGTAATGGTTTTCATTGTTTGCTTAATTTGTTTTCTCTTGTGAGAGAGTTTCTCAAAGCTTTGGGGTATAAGCTTTGATGGTTTTAAGGGTTATCTCCTTGCGCCTGGAAAAAAAGAAAGACAAATTAGTAAATTTGTGGAAAATCCTTAGTGTGGATAGCTAAGGTAGTGGACGTAGACTTGGTTTAAAAGTTGAACCACTATAAATCATCGTGTCTCAATTTTTATTACTTAGCCATTCATCCACCCAAGCAAAAATCCAATCCACCCCCTCTTGGCATTCGGTTTATCATTCGAGCCTCCCAACACACAACACTTTTCAAAAGCACTTTCCAAAATCAATGTCAAACTAGCCCTTAGTAGTACAAAGCTAAGGTAGTGGATGTAGACTTTGGTTGAGAAAATTGAATCACTATAAATTGATTTGTGTCAAATTGTTTTAATTTTTTATTAGACTTCCACAAAATCTCTTAAAATCAATTCACCACCTCTTGAAGGTTTTTGATTGATCGATCAGGCTCAACATTATCTCCGCCCACCTGCGAAACTTGTAACCATCCTCGTCTAATTGGGTGTAAAGTAGAACGGATCTCCACGTTGGAGAAACCCAACCCACTCACATCCCTAATTAAACATTTAGATTTTCCTTATACTTTGTTGGGTTTTATTTGCTCAAATAACACCCTTATTTTAATTTATTTAACAAAATAGTACGAAAATAACATTCATTTTAATCGCATGGAAGAAACTCGTACCACGTCAACCGCATGTTTTGCTGACCAACTCTTTTGTCAATGTGGTGGTATGAGTGTCAAAATTTGTAAAAGAATGGCCACAAATGAAATAAAGGGAAAAAAAGGCAAAATGTGGAAAAAAAAGAATAGTCTGCATTGATAAATAAATTTAGGCTAAAGTACATAAATGGTCACTGAACTTTTAAGACACTTTTATTTTGGTCACCTAATTCCATGGTCTGGTGTCGGCTTCTTCCTTGTTGCCCGCTGCTGCAAATCCTCAACAGCTCAACCTCAATGAGACTTTACTCAACATGGCGCTTTTGAACAAGGACGGGAACCATGGAGTACTTGATTTTGGTGAACAGATAAATCTGCCACATCGAGTAAACTAATAGACATGTTTCTCATATCACCGACTTCTTCTCGATCCTCTATTTCCGAACCTCCAGCTGTAATATCCTTTAGCCTTTTGTTATGCTGCAACAAGTTGCATATGCTATTTAAAGAAACAAGCAAAGAGAGCGGCAATAAATAAGCTGTTGAAAACTAGCAAATGAACCAACCCGAAGGAATTTTTGAAGTAGATAGCAACAGCTTATTTATTGCCGCTCTCTTTGCTTGTTTCTTTAAATAGCATATGAAACTTGTTGCAGCATAACAAAAGGCTAAAGGATATTACAGCTGGAGGTTCGGAAATAGAGGATCGAGAAGAAGTCGGTGATATTAGAAACATGTCTATTAGTTTACTTGATGTGGCAGATTTATCTGTTCACCAAAACCAAGACTCCATGGTTCCCGTCCTATTCAAAAGTGCCATGTTGAGTAAAGTCTCGTTGAGGTTGAGCTGCTGAAGATTTGCAGCAGCGGGGGCAACAATGAAGAATCTGACACCAGATCATGGAATTTGGAGAAGAAGAAAAAAAAAAGGATTCATGTGAGATGATTAAACCAGCTGGAAGTGAGACCTTGGGACCCAAAGTATATTATTTTATTGGAGAGAAGGAAAAGTAACAGGTCATGTCAGTATTTTCTCACGGAAAGTAATGAGAGAGATCAAAATTAAAGCGAAATAAAAGTTGAGTAACTTCAATAAAATTTTAAAAGTTCGAATATCAAAATAAAAGTGCCCTAAAAATTTGGTGACCATCTGTGTACTTAACCATAAATTTATAATGTATTCCCAATACATACATCAGTTCTCATTAATACCATAAATCTTAAAAGTGGTGCTCAAACATGCATGGGAATCCACTACAAATTTTATTTATCAATGCATACCATTTTTTTTATTTTTGACCTTCTTTTATAAAATATAGCAATCGTACTACCATTTAGACAAAGGTGCGGCCAGCAGGACGTGCTTTGCGCCTTATGCGACTGGAGTGACATGTCTTTCTTTTACTTGACTGAAATACTTAGATGTTATTTTTCTCAATATTTTAGGATGCGTGCTATTTTGTTAAATAATTAATGTAAGGATACTATTTAAGTAAAAAATCTATTGGACTAAAACCCATATAGTATTAGTGTTTGTGTTGTTTTTATATATTATGTATTTATATAAGTTGTATACCTTAATAATTTATTTATATTGATTTTGTTATCTTTTTGTGTTCATGTTATACTTATTTATATAAGTTCTATTCATTAATAATTTAGAAAAATAGATGTTATTTTTCTAACTAGTTTAATTGTATTACAGTTTTTCCTTGATCAACGGACAACATTAACCGTTATAGTGATGATGTGGCAGTCAGTGCGGCGGTTCACATGTGAAGATGACGTGATAGAGGGGAAAATGTGATTTTTATAAAGAGTAGATACTTTTGATTAACATATTTTAAAAGCATTTTTTATTATTATTAATATTTTTAAATATTGATTAATTTTTATTTGTGTAGTACCTATTCTTAGTCCGGGCCAGACCCAAATTCATAAACCAGGCCTATTTCATTATTTTTAACCCATAAAATACCTATTACAATATTAAACCCAAAGCCCAGATCTTACCAAATTACCATAATACCCAATATACCCTAAATTACTGTAATACCCCTAACCCTAATTACCAAACCCTAACACCTACTTGCACTACCAGCCGCCGCCCCTTGTCCCTTCACATCCCCGCGCGTGGCGGCCACGCGCGGCACCATTGGCCACGTGCGCCGCCCCGGCTACTTGCCCAACCACTTGGGCGGCCACCGCCCACCTTGCTGTCACTGCCGCCTACATCAAACCTACAAAATTAAAAAAATAAGAACAAATCAGATCCACTTGTATTTTTTTTTAAAATATGCATGTACCAAATCGGTTATAAAAACTGAGACAAAAAAATCAAATGGGGGTTTTCAAAAAAAATTGTTTGGAGATTCGAATAATATAAAAAAGAGGAGATTTCGGAAAAAAATGAGTGTTTTTTTACATTCGAACCAAGCATCAAGAGCAAAGAACAAAGTCAAAAGTGATACTGGATAAAGTGAAAGGTCAACCAATTCAGCACCCATACGGAACTCGACTCAAGACCAAAATGACGAACGAAGATAGATTGTATCGCCTTGAACAAATTCAAAAGGACATGCAAACATATTTAGCCAAGAAGTTGGAGGACCAGTTAGCTAAATCCCAACATGATATGGCAGAGCAAATTAAGAAATACCAGCAAGACATGCTAGGCCAGATAGTGCAAATGTTAGGGCATAAATTCCCAGCGGAGTCGCCAAGCTGTGATAGGGTTTTTTTCTCATCCGAAAATAATAAGTTAAAAAATAATTTTATGGCGTCAAAGGAGATGACACCCGGAGACCGGGTGACGTCTCCTTTGACTCCGTAAAAACACATTTTTTTTTGAAACCAACCATTATTATTTTCGAAGGAGAAAAAAACCCCTATTACAGCTTGGCGACTCCACCTCCTATTTTCTAAAATTTTCCATTACTCAATCCATTTCCCATATTTTTAAATCTTTACGATATTCTGCTGAGAGTGTCATCCCGGTCTCCGATTGTCATCTCCTCTGACGCCGTAAAATTATTTTTTAACTTATTATTTTCAAAGGAGGAAAAAAACCCTATCACAGTTTGCTATTTGAATATAATAAAATCTTAACATCTTAAATTTGTATTTTTGTCTAAAAATTAATTTTATCCTTGTACTCAACTAGAAAATTAATTTTGCCCTCAAATTTCGTAAAAAAATCAATTTTGTCATTTTGCCATGTCATCTTCACACGTGAACTGCCCACGTTAGTATATTTAACCGTCACGTCATCACCGTAATGGTCAACATTAACTTTCGCCGATCAATGGATAATTGTAATGCAACTGGACTATTTCAAGAGTTAAACTAATAAAAAAACATAAGAGCGAAATCAATAAATTAAAACTATTATAAAGATAAAAGTAACCCTTAAACTATTCTAATTTTATTCACCCCTACTTGTGAGGTGCGTGATATAATTTAAAAAAAAAACTCCAAAAACGACATCACTATTCTCAATAAAAAAAATAGTTGGAATTAAACACACGTTTAGTATAATTATTAATTACTATAAAGTGATCAAGACAAATTCTAATTGGCCCTTTGGTGACATGCTACCCAAAACACAACGGGCCTCAAAATCCAGCGTGTAAGCATCTCCAAACGCCAAAGCTGGCACGGCGGCTGCAGCCTATACGCCGCTTCTCCGTTCCTCTTTATTTTTTTCTCCACAGAAAATAACATTTACATTATTTTACCCAAAAAACTTCAAAAAAAGAAAAATAAAATTCATGTTCTTTCTCTTCTTTGCCTTCAATTCTACGAAGAAGATTACATAAAATTCAATTGCAGCTCTTCCTTCCATTTCCTATTTCCTTAGGAGACAAGAATTTTAAAAAAAAGATTGAATTTGAAATTCGAGGTTTAGGTGGAATTTCTGAGATTGTTTTAGGGTTGGCGATATGAGTTCGAGCAACGAACCGTGGGCGGTGGAAGGTGGGGAGACGAAGGGAAAATTTGTGGAAGAGAAGGATCAGATTCGCGTTAAGAGGAAGACTTTGCAAGCCGTGCTGGAACAGTGCCAGAGAGCTCTCGAATTGCTTAATAGAACCGAAGCTGGAATTGAAGATAACGATAACGACGGAGAAGATGGCTATGATAAAGAAGATGTGGATCGTCCAGGGGAAGTCAGCGGTGGCGAACTTCAAAGCGATCAAGAAGCTGACGAGGTTTGTGTAATTCTTTTTGTTTATCATTTGTTAGTTTTCTAAGAGGGTTGATTCTGGAAATTCTAGTCGAGAATCTTACATGTACAGCTTTCTTAACTCGTAAGACCAATTGATTTTCATTTTGGCGAATTTGGTTTGTTCTTGTGAAGAATTAGTTTGTTTAATCTTATTCTACGTTTTGTCATGGAGAATTCTATGTCAGAAAATTTTGAAAATTTTAATTCATAGAGGTTCAGCTACATTATGTAGTTCACTAGGGTTATGCATTTCATCCTTGAGTGATATATAATTCGGATCTCAGTTGAGCTCAGCTTAAACGAGGCATTTGAACTTATATTATAGCTAAATGGCAGTTCTCATTCGGATAATTCTCTCTATGTCAAATGTCCAGTACTTTCTTTTGCTGCTGTATGCTCACAGGTAAAGTTTTGCTAGAAAATAAGTTACATATGCAGATTTTGCTATGATGGCTTTCACTTTCTAGTTCTGGCTTGGTTGAGAAGTGTTTATGGCTTCATGCTGTCATATAAGGGAGAAATTATTGTTGATTAAGAGCTAGTATAGGCTGGGGTGCATTCTTTCTATATCAAATTGAAAAGGCTAGCCAGAGGATAGGAATTTAAATTGGACAAGAATAGATTACACACTTTACCTTGTCAGATTTGTTATATGATGACCTTCTTTGCTTAAGAGTCCATTTGCCTCGTTGATGTCAACTCAGTTGCCAGGCTCTGTTATGTGTCTGTTTCTGTTTCTGCTTCTGCATGCAATTATTTACTTTGAAAAAGGAAATAAATGAAAATGAAGATCCAAGAAAATATTGAAACTTCTCATTCATAGTATTCATAATATGAATTAAAATTTTGGCCCAAAGATATAAGATTGGGAATTGATACAAAAGGATTTCGAATTGGATAAATGAAATGAAAAAACAGAGCCCAAAGTTTGTGATAAAATGGAACCTTCTTTTCATCTAGAAGTTGAGTCTGATGGCTGGAGAATGTGAAGAAATTGATTTTTTTTTTCACTCTGATGGTTGTATTCCACTTTGGAGTGTGAAGTTTGTGTGTGTGTATCTGTAGTTGTTCTTTCATTGTATTCCATTTTGCAGATACCTGTTTATTAAATATCGGGATCAAAATGAATGTCCATATAACACTTTTATGCTCCTCTTTTTAATCTGCATCTTTTATGGCAATAAATATTGAAATCTACTTAAATATGGTGATCCCTATCCTGCCAGAAAGGAGGTCTACTTAATCTGCAGTAGTATATGAGATTGGAATTGGCTTTCCTTTCAAATATTTCCAAATAACTTGCAAACTTTATGCATCTTTTGTTTTAAATGCAGTTATGCGATCTTCTCAAATCTAGAATTCAATGCGCTGACTTCCTTGAAAAGCTAGAGTGTGCACTGGTGACGGTTCCGGGAGACATTGCTGGTATACATCCAAAGATGTTCCCCTTTAGAATGTTAGCATATGCCATTTTCATTTATTGCAATTACTTTGAACATGCATTTTTATCGAGTATAGTTAAGTTCTTGCTTATACAGAACTTTCTGCTTGTGTTTAAAATGATCTTTGTTTTCTCAATGCTAATGAAATTTTAATATGGAACCAGAAGATTGTAGTTCTTGGGACATAATCAACGAAAATGATCTTTGGGACGATGAAGTTATTGATTTAGATGGAGAGGATTATGTTCTTGTTAGGCAGGAGGATATAGTAGAAGGTGTTGCTTGTTTTATGGCTGCATATTTGCTGTCCCTTAAACAGACTAAGGTATGTGAAATTCTTGCTCTTTCTCGGTGTTATTATTATTATTATTATTATTGTAGGTTCTTTGTTGTCATTCGCATGTATTACGCTTAAGCCGGAAAATTTTGATGGTTTCACGTGCAAGTTCTTTCTGCTCTTACTTTTTGGCAGACCAAGCAAAACTGTCTACATGCATTTTCATTAATTCACCGCTGGAAGCTAAAGTGTTTTACTGTTGTTTTTTTCCCCAGGATTTAACCTCCAATCAACTTCAGGAAGGTGAGTTTGTTTGTATTCATATGTGCTATTCCACTCTAAAAAAACAGTGTAAAAGACTGAAGCAGAAGTTGAACTAGCCAGGCTTCCACTTTGATCAAAACTCCTTTTTAAATATTTAATAGTAATAAAATAAATATTAAATTAGTTTGTAATTAATAAAAAATGGCTTAATGATATGATCTTTAGTATAAATTTAATAGGTTAAAGGTTCAAATCATCAATTATAAACAAAATACAAAATATGTTTTCTTATTGGTTTTATGAGGTCTTTCACCGGGTTATTACTGATTAATCCAGTTGCAATCCCAGGTTAATATACTGTAGTAGGAAAACCGTGCTGCCCGTTGTATATTTTCCATCTCAAGTATCGTTTATTCCATAGGTTCTTTTTACCAGATTATTCCATAATTGATACTATAATTCCAGTCATTAATTTGGCATAGGAATTCTGACATTCTGTTGAATTCTCTTGTAGCACTGAGCAAGACCTTCTCTGTAAAGAAGAAAAATGGAAAGCTTCGAAGAGCATGGGATGGAAGTAAAGTCCTTTATAACGTGGCATCTTGGGGAGCAACTGCAGTTGGGTGGGTTATGGTTTTAATCTTAGCAAACAAGTGCTTCTCAGTTCTTCAATTTCCTTGTAGAAGTTCCCTAAGTCAGCTTTGATCTATAAACATGCGGCATCTTCCTATTCGATTATTTGGATTTCACTTGATTTCATTTGGCTGAAACAATCCATTTGTTTGTTTGTTGTCAACAGGATATACCAAAACCCTTTACTTTACCAAGCCGCATCGAAAGCATTCTGGACTTCCTGTAATGTACTTGCGAAACTTATCTGATTTCTTTACACTACATGGACAACAAAGCATGATGTGTTGGAAATCCTTGTTGTATTTATGCTTTCATGCTGTCAAATTGCCAGCTTGTTGTTAACAAGAATACCATTCTTTTTCATGCTACAAAATGATTGTAAATATTTCTTCTTTTATTGGAGAATTTCTGATGCAATTTAAACTCATCGGCAATTTGGCATCGTGTGATGGCTTAGTATTTTAATCTCATAATATTATAATCAGCAAATGCTTTAGGTATTCTATTGGTAGAGTCTTTGGAATTTTAATTTGTTTGTTTTTAGAAAGATAACTTGTTTACATTGTTGTGTTGCCCACGTTGGAAGCTTTGCCTATTAGTAAAACCTTAGAAGGAAGAGTTTAGCTTTGAGGGCAAGCTTTAGGAAGTGTTCGTAAAACAATCAATCAATCAGGTGTACAGAGAAACGTGGAAGCAACGTCTTAATTTTCTTCATCGGGTTCTTTTTGCAATTCTTGTTTTTGGGGGTTTCCCTTTTTCTGGTGAGCAGAGAAAGTATATTTTCATTAGACCAAACGTGGAAGATCAGCTCAAACTAGCCAATAATAATATGATTGTTAGTGTCAGCTGGATAATTGGTTGGGCTTAAGGTTGATTTGTGTGGTGAGTTGGGCTTAAGGTTGATTGTTAGTGTCAGATGGGACGTACGTAGTGTCTTGACAAACCATTGTCATGGGGGCATAATTTATTTAACTGAACTCAACTGGATATTAAAGATGGGAGACTCTGCTGCTGTGGGACACTTCGGGGTGCGGCTAAAATAAGATAACATATATAAATTCTTACTAAGTTGTTAAGAATTATGTAATTATATAAATTCTTACCTAAATAGTAAGAATTTAAGTGAAATTTTGTAGTTATATAAATTTTTATTTGAGACAAAAATTACACAAATTCTTACTCAGTTAGTAAGAATTTATGTAATTACACAAATTCTTATTTAGTAAGAATTTAAGTTCTACCTAATTAGTAATTATACAAATTCTTACCCAGTTAGTAAGATGCTCTTGTGATTTTTGTTTTTCATTTTTTAAAATGTTTTCTTCCTATTTCTAAATGTTTGTTTTTGTTTGTCTAATGATAATAAAAATGGAATGAAATTTACTATTTCGTGAATTGGTTCCGAAATAATTCATGAAGATCAAGATTTGAAGGGATTTTGGAAGAAATAATATTTTATTTATTTATTATTTACGCAGCCCTATGTATCAAAGTTTTTTTCCATAATCTTAAGGGTTGACATTACTTAATTGATTACAAATAATACACTGTTAAAACTAATCAAAACTCGACTAAAAATGAACTCTTGACTTGAAAAAATTCAAATTAATACTTGTATAACTTCAATTCTATTTCTAAAACAAATTTCTTATTTTTATAATTTATATTTTCTTCATTTAGTCTTCTGACTTTCTAAATTCTTTCTTTCCACCAATTTATTCGACTCTTTGCAAACTGAAACCAATCAGCACTATAACATTCTAAATATGTACAATTAAATTTGAACTGAAACTTAAACTAAACTTGAAAAAAATTCAAATAAAATTTAAATAATAAAATAGGACTCATCAAATCAACTAACTCAATTTTACTCGACTCGATCGTATACTTATCCGTAAACTTGACCTTCAGAATTTTCCTATACCATATAAGACATTAATCCTGATAAATAGATTCTCCAGGCTGATAAATAGATGAGCTCCATCTCTTTACCAATATTGAATACTTGTAAGCTATAGTGTCAACTCTCAACATTGGTTGCTAAAACAACTAAAAAAGTATGTGAAATTGAACCTGTAAGCAAACACTAATGATTGAAACCATGGATAACATGTTAAAAGTTATCTATCTATATATATATTACATTACCAAACACGAATATGATATGTAACACGAATCGGCACTTCTAGTTCAACCTCATCTAAGTAGCTTGTCCTAGAATAATGGCTAGTTGGTCACCAATCTATTTCCACACCAAATTGGTGACCTAAACCTAAAGCATGAGAAATACACAATGTATAGTAGGACCTTTACACGATGAGCACCATTACCATACAACTATAGTTTACAAAGCAAGCAGAAAGTGAGGGGATCGAATACTTATATTATTGAATACAAGTTGTGCATGTATTTATCGAATCAAAATCCATGTCTTACTTCCAAAGTCACTCTAAAACGATTCTTCCTATCATAACTCGATTTTAACTTTTCATATTGTAAGCATGGCATGCCACCTTTATTCTAGTGTGCTAATGGCATCTATCCATGCAAACCACGTATGAGATTAGACATCTTAAAGGAAATACTTAAATGGTTTCAAGCATTCCGGCCGTACGACATCAAAGAAACTCAGTCCCTTGTACTGTTCTTGAGCCAGTTTAGATACTGTGGGCTGCCACCAGTGATGGGCAAGGCAATCACTTCTGGTACACCGAAGAAAAAAAGAAAAGAAAAAGGTAAGGTCCAGACAATGATCTAGCATGCTTTGGTTTATTGTATTCTTTTGTTTCTTTATTTAAAAGTGATGCTATTTTCTTGGCTTCTAAAGGGGTTAAAACAAAAGTTCAAAGTAATGTCCCAAAAAGAAAAACAAACACCTTCATTCTTTTAAACAAATTCCAACTTTAAGTTCGAGACAGAACATTTTTAATTTTGTTGAAAATATAAGCAGGCCTTGTGCTTACTCATATTCATGATTTGCCTTGACATGCTCTGTCAGAGCTTCGAGAAGGGATTGCCTTGTCTTGATTATGAGCAATTCCTCGGGATCAGAGTTGATCTGCAGCCAAATAGACATAATTAGATTAAACAAGCCTAGATATAATCTAATTACTTGTGTGACTGTTTGTATAAATGCATACAAACTTAGCCAGACAACAACGACCAGAGATGTCTGGATTAGTCCAACAAAAGCAAGTATCAAAAAAGAAAGTCCACCTTTCCCTCCCATTCATATACTGACTCAATACCTGCATCCACAAAATAACCATGATTGAAGAGAAATCAACATAAATCCGAAATAATCTGTCCCTCGTGAAATTGAAAAGAAAAGAGAAAAGGAACATTTCAAATAGCAAGTTACACAGAGAGAGACCAACTTGATCCAGTTCAAGAGATCTTATAAAACATAATACAAGAGTTATTACTGTAAAGCAAGACACTCAAGCTACAAGATCGCATATTTACGAATTGCCATATTGAAACTGAATAAACTAGAGAAACAACTTATTCCAAACATCTTAACAATATAGTCTGCCGCACACATTCATAAAACAGATATTAACTAGCTGATCGATGATTTCAAATTTAGTTTTAAACATGCAAACTTAATAGGCAATCTATACACTAAAACATATGTAATGCACAAAAACACAATAAAAAAAACAATACATTCCCATATCTGAAATAGGTTGCTATATTACGACACAAATTAAAAGAATTATAAACTTAACCTGGTACTATATTTACACATGCTGCAAGTTTCTCTTTGACAATGCTTCCAGCTAACTTCTTACCTGCATATAGATTGTGCATTACTTTTAGAAAGCTACTTTTAAGATCCAATACATGGATATGAATTATTCAGCAAAGGAAGCAGACACCTTAACATTAAGAAGCATAAAGCACAAGAAAAAAGCCAAGGAAATTCTAAATCGCCATAGGTCAAATGATACGAGTGAATCTACGAACTTAATACTGCAGTACACCCTTGGTTTTGAAATGGCATTTTCTAAAGTCTAATACTTTTCAATACTGAAAAGTAAAGATCCGGTTTAGGCGTTTAGCTTAATTGGTTTAAGCTATTATCCTTAAAAGATGTCCTAGAGTAGATCGAAGTTCAAATCGGCCTATCGGCAAGGGTACACACCAAATGGAAACGTATTCTCAATCAAATCTTTTCAAATCCAATGTTCCCGAATACTGAAATTGTTAAATATGATTACTTTCCCCAAACACATATTCAATTTGACCACAGAATTCACGTTAAAAAATCAATCTTTTCAAAACCCAGAAAAAAGGGGGAAACCTGCTTCTCTGGTAGGAACAGTAACATAAACGACGATGCTTGGAACAGTGTCGCTATTCGCTTCCATTTTCACAGCGTGGACGGTCTTGTCTGTTGATTGGGTACTAAACTTGGATTTAAAACAAGAAACCAACATAAATTAGAGCTAAACCCGACAGAAAATCGGCATTAAAAATCTTAGAATAATCAAGTGGAGGGGTACTGTGTAACCACTACCTTAAGAGGGGAACAGAGGGGAGAGACTGAGCGCTGCCTGTTTTAAGATAAAAGGGAGAGGGGAGAGGTGGGCAGAGATTGGAAAATCCCACACTGACGACGACAAACACACCGACCAGCGGCAAACGGCGCCGTATTATGGCGGGGGAAACCAGCGATGGAGCTCTACTGCTGAAAATGGAAGCCATTTTTGGTTGGCAAAATTTGGAGGATACTTTACAGGTAGTCCCTTTTGTTTAAATTTTATTTTATTTTGGTCATCTAAATTTAAAAAATATTATTCTTACCCTTTACGTTTTAAAATGTTTTTGTTTTAATAACTAAATCGTTAATTTGCGTTAATAAATTAACGAGCAACTGACGTGGCCCTTTAATAATTATTTTATAACTTTTCCCTTCCTTTGACTCTGTATTCCCTTTGTTTTTTTAATTTAATTTAAGCAAACCAAAAATAACACAAATCCTTAAATTTTCCCTAAAAATTGAGAGAATTTGAGGTAAAAATTTGACTGATATTTTTTGAAGATATTTTAAGAGGTAAAAATTGTTAAAGTATATTTGTTTATAGATCTTCTTAGTTTCTCAGAAGTAAGTAATATATTTTTTTAAATTAATCTGTTATTTTTTTTAAAATTAGAGGGGTTTGTAGAATTATTTTTGTGTGATTGAACAGATGTTTAAGATATATGTTTAATTATTTTTTGTTGAAGGATTTAGAGTACATTTTCTCGATTTCTCATCTATCATGTAAGTTTTTTTGTATTTATTTGATTTTAATTAGTTAATGTTGTTACGTGTAGTTTTTTTCTATTTACAAATTTAATAAGAAATTTTTCATGTATGTTTATGACTGTTTTTTTCAATATGTAGATAGAATGAACTCATCAACAAATTGCGGCACTGAAAATCTAGTTGGTTATTGGGGTGAAACACTTGATGATTTCAGTGAGAATGAAGAAAATATTGTGCATATTACGGAAGATGATGACGTTCATTTACTCGATGCTAATAATGTTGAGGCTGTTAGGAAAATTGTGAGTGAGGGTAATGGTCTAGATGTTGAAGATGATGTTTGGGTCGTGGCTATCGCTAGGCTTGGGTTGGAAAATGATCAGCCTGTTTGGGGTTATGTTGAACCGGAGCCCGAGCAACCAGAACCCACTTATCCAGCTTATAAACCTCTAGCCCACATGTATGAGGTGGACTATGCTGCAATGCGAGATCCGAAACATGAAACCCGCGTATTTGCTTCTTCACCAGCTTTCAACTATGGAGAATTAAAACTCAAGGCTCTATTCGAAACAAAAAAGATGCTCAGTTGGCAGTTAAGGAGTACTGCATCAAACGCCATATGAAATTCTCTGTTGCTGAGTCTGATAAGTTTACCTATCACATAAGGTGTATTAATTATAAGAGCAAATGCCCTTAGAATGTAAGGATTTCATACCTGTAGAGGAAAAATATGTGAGAGGTGACACGGTTTAATGATCAACACATTTATGCAAATATCTCACTCTCACAGGACCACATAAATTTAGACTCTGATCTAATATGTGCCTACTTTAGGTTGTTGGTTGAAAAGGATCCAAGGATTTCGATTGCAGTGTTAGTAGCATCCATCCGGAATCAGCCTGGATATATTCCATCTTACTACGAGGCATGGATAGCAAAGTAAAAGGCGATGACGCATGTGTATGGTGATTGGGATGAATCATATAATGAGCTATCAACTCTTATACGAGTAATGTAAATATTCATCCCAGGAACCATTGTAGAATATCAAACATTACCGTAGTGCACCTTACAAGACGAACTAATTTCTGGTAAAAGGATATTCAGTAAGTTATTCTAGGCATTCAAGGCGTGCCTTAAAGGGTCCCATTTTGCAAACGTATAATTAAGTGGATGGTACCTGGCTGTATGAAAAGTATAGTCGTATATTACTTGTGGCTATTGCATAAGATGAAGATAGTAATATATTTCCAATTGCCTTTGCCATAGTTGAAAAGGAAGACGTTGATGGATGGAAATTCTTTTTAAGATATTTACCCTAGCATGTAGTAAAAGAAGACGTGGTTTGTATGATTTCTGATATAGGGAGTGCGCTATTATCAGTAATTGACAAGGAAAATAGTTTATGGAGGCCTTTACATGCATATCTAGCATATTATGTACGACATATTGCTTCAAATGCCAAGACTAATTTCAGAAGCAATGAGATCCATAAAGAGATTTTAAACCCGGGTAAATTTTAATTTATTGTTTATAAAAATTATTAATTTTTTCTAATATTTTCTTATTTGATTTAACTAACTATTTTTTTAAATAGGGTATGAACTACTTCAACCAAAATTTGAAGCGGGGTTAAGAAGGTTGAGGCGGCACAGTCAACGTATATTTAATTTTGCAAATGACATCCCTAGGAAAAGATGATCACAAGCCTATGATGAAGGTCGGCATTACAAGCATATGACAACTAACCTTGATGAGGCTATAAACTACGTGCTTAAAGGAACATATTATCTCTCAATTGCAAGTATTGTGTGGGAGACTTACTTTAGATTGGGTAAAGTTTGGTGCGACAAAGGGCATGAAGTAAATGCCCGAATAAACAACAGACAAAATTGGTCTAAAACCCTGCAGGATAGAATGATCACTCTTCAAGCGGATGTAACCTCTAGAAAGTTAGAAACTTCGACCCAAATGGTGCATAATTTACTGTCGAAGCTAAGGTCCAAGGTGGGCATAGAATGTACCGATTAAACCTTAATCAGAGATTGTGTGATTATGCTGAATTTCAAGCATTTAGATACTCCTACTCTCACGCACATGCCGCATGTATGCATATTTGTATGGACCCTTACACGTTTGCGGATGAGTGTTTTAACCTGCAGAGTATGACAAATATATACAGATTTCAGTTCAACACGACCCCGAACCAAGATTATTGGTTGTTATAGCCAATATACGAAGAATGGTTACCAAATCCAGAGCATCTTAGAAAGCTGAAGGGTCAGCTGAGTTCCACTGGCATTCATACTAATATGGATGATCCGGGCCACAGAGATGGGGGAGTTCAAGTTAAGCATTATACTCTTTGTAGGGGACCAGGTTACACCAGAAACAAGTGTCCCAATAAATCCAATCTTTCCAACTATCGTGTTGGACCATCAACTTAATATTCTGTTAATGTAAACGTAATATTCGTCATGTAGACTTAATATTCTGTTAATGTATGTAAACTTGTTTTAAAATGCTTTTATTAGTTCTAAAATATTTAATTTTCTTTGTTAGTAAGTTATTAATGTAATAGTTAATTAAAAAAGCATACAAGTTTAATAAAATAAAATAAAATTATTTATCAAACAAAGTAACTTAAAATGTGAAAATGTTAAGTAAATTAAAATATATTGGATATAGTTGTTATCAAAATATTATTATTAAAATGTATAAAGAATTAATTGAAATATTACATGACAAATTTTATAAAGAAAATCATGCACGGGTATATAATTATTTCATAACTTTGTTTTAAAAGTATTTTTTAAAACTAATATGAGAGCAGATTATTTTAAAAGTTTTTGTAATGAGAACCAACTCATTGATATTATCCAAACAGCATAGTGGTTGATGCTATGTCTTCTTATTACACTAATTTATATTCAAAATAATCTGCTCTCAAATATATTATTTAGAATTTAAATTCATGACTAAAAATATTTATACGTATTTTTTTATCATTTCATCTATAATGATTTGATAGGTGTAACACCCTCGACCCAGATGTTACATTTGGGCCTCAAGCCCAACTCATTACCATAAAATTTTGACCTAGTTTAACCCAAACCGCAAATCCATTATGAAAATCCATTTGCATACAACCCAATAAAACATAATAAATATTTGAAAACATATACAATTGAGCTTTTTTTAAAATTACATTATAGACCTTTGACTCGATCATTTGAAAATCTAAATACGATTTACAATATACAATAGGTTCCTACGAATACAAATCCCAAAGACCTAAGTATTGTACTCTGAAGAGACGAGGCGCTGGAATCCTTCCCAGATGGTGCTCCTTCAAGAACGTGCCAAACCTACTAACCTGCGAACGAAAACAACGATTCCGAACGCTGAGCTAACAAAGCTCAGTGGATACACCGCCACTCAACCATGCTTCAAGCAAATCATAAATAAAGCAATGCAACAAGAATGATATCATGGAAAGATAACAATGGCGCTACCACATCCGCCTAAACTCATGGCATTATGAATGTATGATCACGCACACAGCTCGTACAGGTATCTCATACTTTTACCTAGCACCACACTGATAACACCAATAACAACTAAGGTCCGCGTCCACAAAGCATCGGAATCCTACACTTGAGTGAGGCTCGCGTCCACATAGCATCGAGATCCTACACTGCCAGTAAGGCCCGCGCCCACAAAACATTGAGATCTGGAACCAGTTGCCAGGGCAATACAAGAAGGAGATGCCGACGCAGTTGCCAGGGCAGTGCATGAAGGAGATGTCGAGCCAGTTGCTAGGGCAATTGTCGATAAGGGATAAGATAATATGGCAGCCGAAATTGATGACTAGATAAACCCAAGATGACGTGGAGCAAAGTTAAATCCCAAAGGAGTTTGATTTCCATGAAGAGGTCAAAGAGAAATTAAATCCCAAGAAGATAGGAGAAGATCTAGAAGGAATTTAAATATAATAAAGAATTATATTCTTTAAAAGTATTTAATTCCAACTTAACTTCCTTCTCAAGAAAGACCTTAACTTAGCCCTATAAATTGAGGACCAAGCCGTCACCTCAAGTGGGGTGCAAAAAAAAGGGGGGAGAAATCGGTAAGAAGCTTTCAACCATTCTTCATCTTTTTCTTTCTTGTTCGATTAGGTTTATGTTAGAGACTCTTTGTTTTGTGTTTCTTTTGAACCTAGCCATGAACTAAATCTATTTGGCTAAGGTTATTGTGTTTTGTGGTTGTGAGAAACAATTGGATTTTGTTTAGATAATAAGAGTTTGCACTTTCAATTCAAGGTTTACTCATTCTTGGTTTTTATTCTTGTTTGCGAGCGAATTGGGAGAGGATCTCGTGATTTTATCTATTTATCTAATATCGAGAGAATTAGATTCAAGAAACAAATGAGTATGGTCTTTATTTAATCTATTGATGGTGAAGATTAATCTGGCTTAGGAATAAGTTAAGGATTTCAACGGCTAAGAGGAGCAAAAGATTGGTTGTTGTTCACCCTTGATTCACGCACGGATGTATTGTCAAGGCATGCACAATTAGCTAGAGTTTCGACTTAGGGATAAGAAGAAACCATTGAAGAACGCTCTGCCGAACCTTAAAGTTGCTGCCCAGGCAACCGTTCAATTAGTTGCCAAGGCAACCCAGCTGCGCAAGTTGCCACGACAACTGAGTTGCCATTGCACCCTTTTACCAAGACGATCCAATTGACTATCACACCTCAACTCACGATAACCTGGCCTATTCCCCCTCTTTTGATTACATCTTCTTTTACTTTTTTGCTTTCTAGTTTAGTTGTTAGTTAAAACTCCTACAATCACCTACTTGTGTTTTTACTTTTTACAATGCAAGAGATTGGATTCTTGAAGTGTCACCAATCCATGTGGAGATGATATCTTTTATACTATAACTTGCGATGTGTACACTTGAACAATTGCGGAGCACTTATTACGTGCAACAATGGGATCGAAGACTACAAGACTTATTATGTGATAGTTACGGCGACATAGCACAGTTAATGTATGTTCGGGTCAACCAACCTTTGCTCCGAGCCATCTTCCAGTTTTGGAATCCTATTTTTTGCTGCTTCACATTCAACGGGCATGACATGATGCCTACGGTAGAGGAGTACACCGCTTTACTTAATCAGAAGAATGTCCAGAAAGATTGGATTTATGCGAAGCAGTCAAGGAACTAGAATTACACTTCGAAGCTTAAAACTTTTTCCGGGATGAGTGATGATTGGGTTGATGTCCTGATTTGGCTTCGAGGAAACAGCTTAGTCTTTGCATGGGAGAGTATCCGAGACATCATACCCGCGCACCCAGATAAAGGGAAGAAGATGAACCTTTTCGCATTGGGAATATGTGGCTTAGTCATCCTTCCGAGGGTCCTCAGAAGCATCGATGTAGCTATCCTGGACCTATTTGAGCGTATGAAGCGGAAGGCGAATCCAGTACTGGCCATTTTGACTGAAACCTTTATTTTTTTGAATGCGAGCCGAAAACACGAAGAATGACATTTTAGAGGGTGTGCATAACTACTACAACCACATGTGGAAGACACCGATGGGGGTTTTAATAGGAGTACTGTTCTGAGGCTTTTCACCTTTGCGGGAATATTTAGTGAAGGAATGGCGAGAAGACTGGAAGACGAAGACATGGTCCCATATCTTTAGGAACATCCAAGACGGAGACATAATATAGAGAGTTCCGTGGCTCGGCAGGGTTAACCATTTCTTATACAGCTGAGGCGATTATGATTGGCTGATGATGTTAGGGCTATATGGTGGGATTGCTTGTGTTCTGCTTTTAGTGTCCCGACAGTTTGGATCGCGATAGTTCGTCCCTTCACTGCCGGTCTAAGTAGAAGTGAATTACTGTTCAAGGGTGAGTTTAGAGCTAAGGTTCAAACCATTATGAGAGCTTGGGATCACTGTTACCGGATCAGGGTAGAAGGAGATACCGAGCCCATGATCACCCCGGATTATGATCTCTGGAGGCACTTGAGGGTTAACGACAAGATTCCAGAACCTGACCAAGGACCTACCATGTCGCTTGAGGAACATATGAGGATAGTACTGTCTGAGGCCGATATTTTGTGAAGTGAACTCGAGGAAGTTAAGAAGAAGATGGAGGCTTTACAGACACAACATATGGATAAACTCTACAAGGCGAGTTTAGAGGTCGACGAACGAGATGGGACCATTAGGCAACTGAAGAAGCTCATTGCAGATCTAAGTGAGAAGAATGCCATTTACCAGAAAGATACTCTTCAGCTTCAAGCCAAGATGCAGAACGCCGGTCGAAGCCAATTCCTAGTTGTAAAGAAGGAAATGATGAATAGTATGCGTTTAGTCGAAGAAGAACGAGAGAAAGGTAAGCGAGCAATCGAGAAAGAGGTAGAAAGTTGCAAGTTAGCCATAAAGAGTGAGAGACGGTCTTTTAGGGACGCCATTAATCAAGAGAAAGAAAGAGCTAGATGAGAGATCGACAAAGGCAAGCAAGCAATCATCCACGAGAAGGAAAACACTGTCGTTTGGAAGAGAAAGTCCATGGGAAGCAGGAATAGGCTGCTTGAGATGCAAAGCTTGTACAATGACATTATTCAGAGCATAAATCAGAGTCAAGATCAGAATGTCGAGTTAGAAGGGAGGCTGGCAGAGTTAGAGCACTCCTTTCAGACTATCGTCAGAGGAATGGTTTCATCAAACTACAGAAAAGGGAGCACGAAATTAGTATGTTACGAGCCCGCATTGAGTCACTCGAAGAAACCGTTCAAGATTACAGGGAGAGACTTGGGGTGTTTGAAGAAGTTGCAGTAGGTGAAGAAAATTATTGGAGGTGAAGACTTCGTGATGCTTCTCGGATAATTCAAGACAGATATCAGTATTACGAGACCCTGATGGTGGACATACAACGAGTTGCGAGACATGTGACGAATTTATTTACAGAAGCCGAAGCTCTTTGACCTTTCATAACCGCGGATATGGAATAAGCACCTAGGTTCATCAAGCTGCTCAAGGCTATCGAGAAGTTAGGAAATAGAGCTAGGGCTTATGTGTAGAACTCTATTATGTAATCAGGACCATTTTGCAATCTGGACATTTTTTATAATCTGGACCCTTTAATTCCCATGAAAGTAGTTCAAAAGGGTGATTACCAGCAGAATCAGTACCTTTATTTGCACACATTCTTGCATTGGATCATGACATTTGCATCGTTATACATGCATTTATCCATTTTTGTAATTATATTGATAGTGTAAATATTGTGGTAGTGTGAAATTAAAATCTAAGTCGTAACCATTCAGCATCCATACCTTACCCGGTGCCAAAGCAAATTAATGGAAGACAGAATAGTCAGTCTGGAGAAAGGGCAAAAAAATTTAGAAGCCCGTTTTGATGAAGCCAAGAGGAGCCTCAGCGATCAGATCGTACAATCACAAGCTGCGATAGTATTAGACATAACGACATTGCTGGAAAAAAGCCTCGAGAAAGAAAAGGTTAAAGATGAAGCCACCCGAGAGCCAGAAGGTATCACATCTCACAGCAAAGTTCAACCAGCGACGCCAAGTCCGACAAGAAGAGTATACA
The DNA here is from genome assembly GCA_019671005.1 of Hibiscus mutabilis. Lineage (NCBI taxonomy): Eukaryota > Viridiplantae > Streptophyta > Magnoliopsida > Malvales > Malvaceae > Hibiscus > Hibiscus mutabilis. Next base: position 19,391,928 of record CM033713.1, on the reverse strand, counting down.
TTGACCATGTCGAGATATCTGCTAATCTTCAGGCAGGGGCATCTGAAAGCCAGCCCATTGATATAGAGGCATTCTATGAAGAAGAGATGCCAGATTTGAATTTGGTCGAGATAATTCGAACTGAGGTAGAAAAGAAGTGGGAAGAAAGATTTCGTCTCATGGAAAGAAATTTAAAGCACTACAAGCCACCGATGAACCAGGGAATGAGGCTAGTGATTTAAGCCTGGTATCTGACCTTGTTCTACCACCCAAATTCTAAACTCTAGAGTTCGACAAGTATGGCGGGACTTCGTGTCCTTCTTCACATGTGGCCATGTATTTCCAGAAGATGGCAGTCTACCTCAAGGATGAAAAGCTCTTAATCTATTGTTTCCAGGATAGCCTGACAGGGGCAGCACTTTGTGGTATACCCAGCTAAGCCGGGTAAATATCAAGACGTGGAAGGATCTTTCAAAGGCATTCATTGAGCAGTATAAACACGTATCATATATGACTCCTAACAGGATCATGATAGAAAATATGGGGCAGAAGTCTAATGAGAGTCTGCGACAATATGCCCAGAGGTGGCGAGAGGTGGCCGCTCAGATCCAGCCACCAATTCTTGAGCACGAGATCATACCCCTATCTGTAAATACTTTGAAGGGACACTGTTCGATCGCCTCATCAATAATAAAACTCAGAGTTTCGCCAATTTGATCAGGACCGTGGAGTCTCTGAAGTTGGCAATCAAGAACGGCAAGATTGATAGCGGGGATAATTCTCGAAAGTACAACAAGAATAGAGAAAATGAAGTAAACACTATGAGCACTTACACTGCTTCGAAGAACTTCACAGTATCCTAGCCACAAACATCAACAGGGAAAGCTTCGAACCAAAGAGAAGAGAGAGCTCTAAGAAAGGAAAAGGAGAAAACGTCATTTACTCCGTTGTCAGTTTCGTACTTTGAGCTTTTTTCTCAGTTGCACAAAGTTGATTTAGTCCGCCCGTACTATGTTACTCCGTTCAAACCTCCGTTTCCGTCATGGTATGATCCAAACGCACATTGCAATTATCATGGTGGTGCCCCTGGTCATCCCATAGAAAATTGCCTTACATTCAAGAAGCTTGTGCAGAGTCTGATCAATTCTGGGGTGTTGAAATTTGAGGAACTGAATAAGGTCGCTAACCCGTTACCTAATCATGAAAATTGCAGAGTAAACGCTATTGAGAAGTACTCTGCCAAGAATGATAAATAAGACGTATCAGAAATCAAGTCCCCATTACGGTGGGTATTCCAACAATTATGTATGGCCCGGTTGATTGACAAAGGCATGGTAGTGGTGCAGAAAGGATGTAGATCTTATTACGAGTTCTACCAAGAGGGAGGATACGATATCCAACAATATGAAGAATTCAGGAGGTTGATTCAACATCTAATGGACAGTAAAAAGATAGAGTTCTTTGAGGAAGCTGCAGGAAGGCAGGGGTTAGATGTATGCACATCAGATAGCCCCAACCTCAAATATGGGAGAGACATGCCTTTTATCATATCCTCCAGGCCAGAGGGAGCAAGTTCATCCCAAGGAGAAGCTGTAAAGGTGGCTCCCAAAATCATCATCTCAGCATCGTCCCCGTTTAAGGACATGCGACAAACTCCTTGGAATTATGCCGCAAACGTGACCATACCAGAAAAGCCAGAATCCAGTGAGGAGAAGGAACAAAAGGTAGAAGAAGAGCCAACGCAGAAAGATGAACAGACGAAGAGGGATGAAAGTGTCGACGAAGTAGGCCACTTTACAATGAGTGGCAGATGCTATTCTTCGGAAGCTTTGAAAACTGCTGAAGCCGCAAAAGATAAAGGAGAAGGTACATCGACTAGTCCTGCACAAATATTTAGAGAGGAGCCCCCTTCGAAGATTAATGAACCGGTAACTGAAGCTCAGGCAAAGGAATTTCTGAAGTTCTTGAGGCACAGTGAATACAATGTAGTGGAGCAGCTACGTAAGCAACTAGAAATAATTACAGTGTTGGAGTTGCTTCTGAGTTCGGGGAAGCATCGTCAGGCATTGTTAAAAGTGCTGAACCAAACGTTTGTACCGGGGACATTTCTGTATCCAAGCTGGACAGAATAGTGGGGCATATCACCGCCTACAAACATACACATTCAGCGATGACGAGATCCTGGAGGGAGGTATAGGGTCCACCAAAGCTCTCAACATCACGACTCACTGCAAAGGGTATGTGTTACCAGGAGTATTGATTGAAAATGGGTCGATATTAAACGTACTACCAATGGTGACTTTGCAAAAGCTACCAATAGATGATTCTCACATGAAACCCTATCACAGCTCCAGGAGACCCTTTGACGGTACACAAAGGGGAACACTTGGAAATATTGAAGTACCCTTGTTCATCGGACCGACAGAGTATACGATTGATTTCGTGGTGATGGACATAAAGCCGACCTATAGTTGCCTGTTAGGAAGACCATGGATTCACTCTTCAGGAGCTGTTCCCTTATCACTCCATTAGAAATTGAAGTTTGTGATCGAAGGCAAATTGGTCAATGTAGAAGCCAAGCAGGAAATCATCGCTTTGGTTACATCAGACACCCCTTATATCCAGAGCGACAAAGATGCTGTGAAATGTTCTTTTTGAGCATTGGAACTGGTAAATGCGACATTTGTTGCGGAAGGTAATAGGATCCCTTGCCCCAAGTTATCTAACTGCACCAAGATGGCCGTTTTTGAAACTTTAGGTCGAGGAGCCAAAGCTGGAAGAGGGCTAAGAAAGGGATTGCAAGGAAGCCTACGAGCTAGAAGCGTCATCACCAAGAAAGATCGTTTCGGGCTTGGCTATAGACCAAATGTTCAGCAAAGGAAGGAAGAGTATAGAAGGAAGGAAGAACAAAGAAGAGCAAGACTCAAGGGAGAAGACATTCTATGGAGACCGATGTCTTTCCCTCATGTGAAAAATATTTTTGTCTCTGAGGGATTCAACCGTACAGGGCAGGAAGTCGAGGAAGCAATTAAAGAAAACGACATATTAAACGAGAAAGAAATGTTCAGTGAATCTCTTGAAGGGATGTCCATCAACATGATAGCTGAAGGTAACAATGGTAGTAACGTGTTGACTAGTATCCGCCCTTGCCGTCCCAAGGAAACACTTGATAACTGGAGATACATTGATCTACATGTAGTCTTTAGGGCCAGATCAGAGTAATGCTCCGAATTAACCCTTTTTGTTGTTGCCCATAAGCAATAGGGATCTTTTGTATAGGACACCTATGTTAACTTTTTGTTTGCAATGAAAAGATATCTTCCTCATTTTCTCAAATTGAAAACATTCCATTTATTTCATTCATTCATTTCTTATTCATATTCATTCACTTCATTTAAAATCATTATCTTCCCAATACATTCGTTCTCATTCCATGCAGGGTCCCCATAATTAACTGTATGAATAATTCTGAATCCAATCCTGAGGTAGATTTTGAATGCCCAGAGATCTCGGCAGAAATTGAACGGGAGGACGATGAGGCTGAATACGAGGTCCCTAACGAGTTGGTAAGGATGATGGCTAACGAAGAAAGGCAAATCATGCCCCACTAAGAAGAAACAAAAATTGTAAACTTGGGAACCGATGAAGAGAGAAAAGAAGTAAAGATCGGGACTATATTTTCCTCCGAAACCAGGCGCGAACTGATACCCCTGCTCCAAGAGTTCATGGATGTCTTTTCTTGGACTTATCAAGATATGCCAGGGTTGAATACAGACATAGTGGTACACAAGCTGCCAACAAGACCAGAATGCAAACCAATCCAGCAAAAGCTCAGAAGAATGAGGTCTGGCATGTTGTTAAAGATCAGAGATGAGGTAAAAAAGTAGTTTGATGCCGGCTTTCTAGAAGTTTCCAAATACCCTGAATGGGTTACAAACATCGTACCAGTGCCGAAGAATGATGGAAAGGTCCATATGTGAGTAGATTACAGGGAACTCAACCGAGCAAGCCCTAAAGACAACTTCTCTCTGCCCTATATTGATACATTGGCTGACAATACCGCGAGACACTCATGGTTCTCATTCATAGACGGTTTCTCGGGATACAACCAGAAAAAGATAGACCCAGAGGACATGGAGAATACCATATTTGTGACCATGTGGGGCACGTTTTGTTACAAGGTGATGCCTTTCGGACTCAAGAATGTAGAAGCAACTTATCAAAGGGCAATGGTGACTCTATTCCACAATATGATGCATAAAGAGATAGAAGTATACTGTTGCGCGTAATAAGTGCTACGCAATTGTGCAAGTATACACGTCGCAAGTTATAGTATAAAAGTATCGTCTCCATAGGGATTGATGCCACTTCAAGAATCTAATCTCTTGCACTGTAAAAAGTAAAAACACAAGTAGAAGATTATGGGAGTTTAACTAACAACTAAACTAAGAAAGAAAATAAGTAAAATAATAGATGAGATCAAATGAGGGAGATAGGCCAGGTTATCGTGAGTTGAGGTGTGATAGCCGATTGGATCGTCTTGGTAAAAGAGTGCAATGGCAACTCAGTTACCGTGGCAACTTGCACAACGGGGTTGCCTTGGCAACTAATCGATGGTTGCCTGGGCGACTAGTTGGGCAACTACTTGGGCATCTGGGCAACAACCTTCAAGGTTCGGCAGAGCGTTCTTCAATGGTTTCTTCTTATCCCTAAGTCGAAACTCCAGCTACTTGTGCATGCCTTGATAATACATCCATGTGTGAATCAAGGGTGAACAACAACCAATCGTGCGCTCTTCTTAGCCGTTGAAATCCTTAACTTATTCCTAAGCCGGATTAATTTTCACCATCAATAGATTGAATAAAGATCATATTCATTTGTTTCTTGAATCTAACTCTCCCGATATTAGATAAATAGATAAAGTTACGAGATCCTCTCCCAATTCACTCGCAAACAAGAATAAGAACCAAGAATGAATAAAGCTTGAATAGAAAAGTGCAAACTCTTATTACCTAAACAAAATCCAATAGTTTCTCACAACCAGAAGACACAATAACCTTAGCCAAATAGATTTAGTTCATGGCTAGGTTCCAAAGAAACACAAGATAAAGAATTCCTAGCATGAACCTAATTGAACAAGAAAGAAAAAGATGAAGGATGCATGAACCATAACAATCATAATGCACAAGCATCGGGATTCCAGCAGAATATGCCACGACAACAGTTGCCGCAGCAACAACCGACAACATCTAGTTCTTTGGAAAATTCTCTAAATGCTTTTATGATGAAAACTGAATCTTATATGGCTGAGAGTAGTAACTTCATAAAAAGAACTGATGCTTTTATTAACAGGACCGAGATGAGATTGCAAAACCAAGAGGCGACAATCAAATCATTGGAAAATCAAGTCAGACAATTTGCTGAAAACCTAAATACTAGACCGCAAGGAAGTTTACCTAGCGATACTGAAGTCGCAAGAGGAACTGGCCATGAACAATGTAAGGCGATCACCACTAGAAGTGGCCAACAACTTAAAGAGGCTCAAGCTCGCTCATCAAACAAAACTCCACAAAAAGATCAAGACGAACCTAGCGGCAAAGCCTCAGATGCTGAACCAGGAATTACCGCGACAACCGGCAATAAGCATGCCTCGACAACCGACGATAAGGATGCATCGGCAACTTGCGATAAGCATGCCTTGGCAACCCCAGTTGATAATGCCTCGACAACTCCAGTTGTCCCGGTAATGCCGTCAATCAGGCTCCAAACCAATGAAAGGATCGAAGATATCCGACTTCCACCACCATTCCCACAAAGGTTGAAGCGACAAAAGCAAGAATATCAATTCAAGAAGTTTCTTGATATCCTAAAGCAAGTCCACATCAACTTGCCATTGGTGGAAGCAATTGAACAAATGCCGAACTATGCAAAGTTTCTTAAAGACATTGTGTCCAAGAGAACAAGGCTATGAGAGTTTGAAACAGTTGCCGCAACAGAGGGATGCATGGCCATGTTGCACAATCGTATGCCACCTAAGTTGAAGGATCCCGGAAGTTTCACAATACCCTGTTCTATTGGAAACCACTATGTCAGGAAAGCATTATGTGACCTTAGGGCTAGCATAAACTTGATGCCTAAATCGGTTTTCCAGAAACTAGGAATTGGGAAGGCAAGACCTACAACAGTTATGCTACAACTAGCCGACAGATCCTACGTGCATCCAGAGGGAAAAATCGAAGACATACTGGTAAAAGTTGATAAATTTATTTTTCCCGCTGACTTTATTATTTTGGATTGTGAAGCAGATGAGCATGAACCTATCATTCTCGGGAGACCATTCCTAGCAACAGGGAGAACCTTGATCGATGTTGAAAAGGGAGAACTCACAATGAGGGTGAATGACCAACAAGTTAAACTAAATGTGTTCCAAACACTAAGGCACGCCGATGATCCAGAAGAATGCCAACTTCTTCATGCCACAGTAGAGTTTAACTTCGACAAAGAATTTAGTTGCCTCGGCAACTACATTACCGATCAAGAGGAACCTGAGGAGTATGAAGAACTGATCGATGAGGAACAACAAGAAGAGGAAAATTGGCTAGTCAATCGACCAGGTACATAATTTGAACCACTGGATTACTCAGGTAAGGAAAGTAAGCTCGAAAAGCCCTCTATTGAACAACCACCGATTCCTGAGTTGAAATAGTTACCAGAGCAACTAAAATATGCATACTTAGGAACCGATAATACATTGCCTGTAATTATTTCTTCTAAGTTACAGCCTGATCAGGAAAAAAAGTTGATCAAAATGTTGATGCTACACAAGAAGGCAATAGGGTTGACAATTGCCGACTTGAAGGGAATTAGCCCGGCAGTGTGCATGCACAAGATTTTGTTGGAAGATGATCACAAACCTTCAATTGAGGCCTAGAGGAGATTGAATCATGCCATGAAAAGGGTTGTAATGAAAGAAATCATCAAGTGGCTTGACGCCGACATTATATACCCTATCTCTGATAGTACATGGGTAAGTCCGGTACAATGTGTACCGAAAAAGAAAGGTATAACGGTAGTAAGTAATGAAAACAATGAACTCATTCCAACCAGGATTATGACTGGTTGGAGGGTTTGTATGGATTATCGAAAGCTAAACAAAGCCACTAGGAAATATCACTTCCCATTACCCTTTATTGATCAAATGCTTGACCGTCTTCCAGGTAAACCCTTTTATTGTTTTCTTGATGGTTATTCAGGTTACAATCAAATTGCCATAGCACCAGAAGATCAAGAAAAGACAACCTTCACATGCCCATACGGTACTTATGTTTTTCGAAGGATGCCGTTCAGATTGTGTAACGCCCCGACAACCTTCCAAAAATGCATGATATCACTCTTTTCAGATATGGTCGAAGACTTCCTTGAGATCTTCATGGATGATTTTTTTTGTTTTTGGTAATGACTTCGACAGTTGCCTCGGCAATTTAGAGAATATGTTGGCAAGATGTGAAGAAACTGATTTAGTCCTCAATTGGGAGAAGTGCCATTTTATGGTAGATGAAGGAATAGTGTTCGACCACAAGATTTCATCCAAGGGAATTGAAGTAGACAAAGACAAGGTGGACGTGATCGAGAGATTACCCCTACCAAGTTCGGTTAAATGAATTCGAAGCTTTCTTGGACATGCAAGTTTTTACAGGAGGTTCATTCATAATTTTTCTAAAATCACTAAACCCTTGTGCAATTTGCTTGAACAGGATAAAGTCTTCGATTTTGATGATTCTTGCACCCAAGCATTCGAAACCCTAAAGGAAAAGCTTACCTCGACACCCATTGTCGTTCCACCAGATTGGATGCTACCTTTTGAGCTCATGTGTGATGCAAGTGATTTTGTGGTAGGAGCAGTCCAAGGCCAACGCACAGGTAAGACATTCCATGTGATATACTATGCTAGTAAAACTCTTAATAGTGCTCAAGTGAATTACACAACAACGGAGAAAGAGTTACTAGCTGTAGTTTTCGTATTTGACAAGTTCCGATCCTATTTGATTGGTACAAAGGTAATTGTTCATATAGACCATTCGGTAATCAAATATCTATTTGCTAAAAAGGATGCCAAACCTCGTTTGATTCGTTGGATATTACTTTTACAAGAATTTGATATTGAAATTAAGGACAGGAACAGAAAATCAAGTGGTCGATCACTTATCACGTTTAAAACGCAATAGGAAGGAGGACGTAGATCTAGAGATATGCGATACATTCCCGGATGAGCAACTTTTAGTTGCCTCGGCAACCATGGATGCGCACACTTCGGTAACCCTTGACGCGCATGCCTCGGTAGCCCTCGACGCCTCGGCAACCATGGACGCACATGCCTTCGCAACTCTCGACGCCGCAGCAGCCCTTGATGTGCACGCCTCGGTAACCCTCGATGCTTCGGCAGCCCTTGACGCGCACGCCTCGGTAATTTTAGGAGCAGTCACCACGGCAGCATATGTCTCGGCAATACCCTGGTACGCGAATTTTGTTAATTTCCTTGTTTCTGGTATTTTACCTTATGGTCTTACTCACCAAGGGAAGAAGTGGTTCCACCATGATGCTAAGCATTACTTTTGGGACGAGCCTTTTTTGTTTAAATAATGTGCAGATCAGGTTATACGCCGATGTGTCCCTGAAGAGGAGCAGCAGAATGTACTTCGGCAATGCCATTCTTCACCCTATGGAGGACATTTTGGAGGAACTCGTACCGCAGCCAAAGTTTTGCAATCCGGTTTGTATTAGCCAACATTGTACAAAGATGCCCAAGACTTTTACAAGCAATGTGATCGTTGCCAGAGGATAGGCAATATCTTTAGACGACATGAAATGCCGCTCCAAAACATCGTCGAGGTGGAATTGTTCGATGTATGAGGGATCGATTTTATGGGACCTTTCCCATCTTCATTCGGCAACCTCTACATTCTACTTGCCGTCGACTATGTGTCTAAATGGGTTGAGGCAGCTGCAGTTCCCAACAACGATTCTTGCAGAAAAAACATATTTACACGGTTTGGGATGCCGAGAGCAATTATTAGTGACGAAGGCAAGCATTTTGACAACAAACTTATTGCCAAGATGTTGCAACGCTTCGGCGTATCACACAAGGTTGCCACGGCATATCACCCACAAACCAACGGGCAAGCAAAAATTTCCAACCGGGAATTGAAGGGTATACTCGAGAAAGTTGTAAATCCCTCTAGGAAGGATTGGTCATTAAGACTAGATGGCGCACTTTGGGCATATCGCACTGTATTCAAAACACCCTTAGGTATGTCCCCCTTCCGACTTGTCTATGGAAAAACATGCCATCTACCGGTGGAAATCGAACACAAAGCATATTGGGCAATCAAGACCGTGAATATGGATTAGGAAAGTGCCAGACAAAATCGTTTGTTGGACCTCAATGAGATAGAAGAATTCTGTGCACTAGCCTACAACAATGCACGAATATACAAAGAGAAAACAAAGCAATGGCATGACAAGAAACTATTGTCGCGGCAATTCATGCCAGGGCAATTAGTTCTCTTATTCAACTCTCGGCTAAAAATTTTCCCGGGAAAGCTGAAATCAAGATGGTCGGGACCATTCGAAGTTGTCAAACCATTCTCCCATGGTTCCGTGATAATCAAGTCCATCACTGACAAACATGAATTCAAAGTTAATGGACAAAGATTAAAGCACTACAATGGTGCCCATGTGGAACGTAACAAAGAAGTGGTCAACTTAGGAGATGCATGAGCATGCTCTCCTTTCGATATTTTATTTTTATTTTTATTATTTCTGATTATTTTTTTTATTTTTAAACTAATTATTTTTTATTTTTATTTTTGATTATTATTATATTTTTAGGATAGATTTATTTTCTGTTTTTTTTTATCTTTTTAAGTTTAAGAATCCCTTTACACATCTTTATTTATTTTCTTTTATTAGTTTATCTTTAATTTTAATCCTTATTTGATTTGTCTTTGAATTGTAGGAAAAGAGTTCAAGATAAAGAGGAATTTTGATCCAAGAAGGAAAACAACTTCAACAAGGAAATTAATGGGCTGAATCTAAGGCTTATATAAAGCCTCCAACTTACCCTAATTAAACCCCCTAGCCGTCACCCTTCCCCTAAACTGAAACCCCCTTTATTTTCTATCCAAAATTAATCCCTCCCACCATATTTACTACCTATCTTTTCTATCTAACCCATCACCCTTAACTTCCAAGAAACCTATTCCTACTTTTCATCTTGCAACTCTTTAGTTTCTTTTATTTTCTTTTCTTTGTTTTTACAAAACTCACAACCAAGATCATCCATGGCATCCAAAATTAAATTTTTGGTTCATCCAAGTTCTTCCAAAGAACCAAGATACAAGAAGTTTGCTACACCGGTGGTTTAAGAAAGATTTCACTCCAAGTTTGAAAGCCGGAAGATTTACGAAGAACAAGGCTTTGAATACTCCAACTCTCATCAAGATTTCGGCCTTGAACCATTCATCTTCGAGAGGATTGCACATCAAAAGTGGCAAATATTTTGCCATCAATCGGAACCGGGTAACATCTCATGGGTAAGAGAATTCTATGCTCACTCACCTAACTCGGATAATCCTTATGTTTTTGTTCGTGACAAGGCCATGCTCATAAGCCCTAAAAACGTCAACACCTTTTACGGGCTCTACATTGAGAAGGACGAGCATCAAGCCTTTGTTGATCAAATCACGCCCAAACAACTCGACAAGGTGCTTCAAGAACTCACTCTACCAGGAACTCATTGGAACGACGGTAAATACAAGGGGATGGTAAATTGCCTTCGGCTTAAACCCGAGGCAAAACTATGGAATAAGTTTGTTAAAACTTCTTTAATGCCCACCACACACAATACTACCATTGATATACCACATCTTTTGCTCATACATTCTATCTTGCATAATCACATCATTAACATTGGGAAAATTATTTGTGATGATATTTTTGTATGTAGCTCAAAGGATAAGGGTTCTCTTTTCTTCCCTTGCTTAATTTCCAATCTTTGCAAGGAGATGCATGTCCCAAGTGAGTCCATCGATGAAAAGGCCCTATCAAAGTCCGGTTGGAATCAAGCACAAATCCGAAAGCTAATGGGAGAGACACCGGTAAAATCCTCAAGGCCTCCAATTACCGCGGCAACCCCTAATGCCCAAGAACCTAATGCCCGGGCAACTCGGCCATCAACCCCGGGACACTTTGAAGCACTCTTGCAACCATTGGTGAGCCACCTTAGGAAAATTGAAGACTGGCAACTAATGTTCATGCGGTACATGAAGGAGCACAACAATGCCATCACCCAAGTCATCTTAGAAAAGTACCTGGACAACCGCGTGTAGTTCCCAATCTTTCCTGCCGATATCCTTGCCCCGATAAGCAATAAAGCAGTCGCCACGGCAACCAACCCTGAAGATGCCACGACAACCAAAGCTAAAAACATCTCGGCAACCACTGCAAAAGCCAAAGGTAAAGCACCTATGCCCGAATCAACTCGTACGGAATCATTGACTGATTTTTTAGATTCGGACGAGTCCTCCATTGCACCAACAAAGACCGCACCAATTGAATCCTCCAAGCGAAAAACCAATGACATTGATGAAGATGACGATGAGGACAACCCCGTACGAGGATCGATTCAACCATCGGCAACAAGGAAACAACTATCACATTCAAGCAAGCGAATCAAGACACCAACCGAAAGGAAACTAATCATCCACGACAACGAACTCTCGGAGTAAGTCATCGTTTGCATTTTATTTTTCGTTATTTTTATTTTTCTTTAATGCATGCATTGAGGACAATGCCTCACTCGAGTTTGGGGGGGATTGTTATTAGTAGTTACTATGTTTAGTTGCATTCATCTTAAGTATTGCATTTAGGATACATAAATTACTTGCCATGCCTTTAGTTGGAACAAGAATTGCCTAGATTTGATGAATATCCGATGATGACTTTGCCAATGCACTTAATTGATAGAATTGTTATTCTAGGATAACCATGGAAAAACTTAGAATTTTATATGATGCTAAATTTGATGAAACACTGTTGTGGTTTGATTGAATTAAGGAATTCTAGTGAACTTAGGTTGATAATTAAAAAAATTGGGAGATTAGAATAAAAATTGGATGAATGCTAGAGGTGCTCGAAATTGGCTCTAGCATGTGCTAAAAAATTGATCGCTAGAGGTGCCCGAAACCGGCTCTAGTATGTGCTAAAAATTGATCACTAGAGGTGCCCGAAACCGGCTCTAGTCGAATAAATTAATTAACTTAAAAAAACTAAAAACAAAACACTAGAGGTGCCCGAAACCGGCTCTAGTTAAAACATGTTAAAAGAACCCAATGAAGTAATTTGAAAACCTCTTGTTTGCATAGAATCCGAAAAATCAACTTGCACAGAACTCCGCACACACTCACAAGCATTATAGTTTGATTCCGAGTAACTCCTAAGTTTTCTGAAAAATGAAAAGCCAATCATACTTTGTGCCCCGGTTCTGAGAATTGAAATCAAGTTCAAAGCTAAGTTTGTGAAAATTGAAGTCTTGGCAGGTAATTATTAGTTTCTATTGCTTGAGGACAAGCAATAGTTCGAGTTTGGGGGTATGATAAGTGTTCAAAAGTACTATTTTTCTTACCCTTTTTACTCATATTATTGTTAGACTTAGGCTTATATTAGTTGCATAATTAGCCATTCATGCATTAATCCATGTTTCCTTCCATCGTTGAGCTTGATTACATAACTTGGTAGTTTTTGTGGGAAAAGATGCTGCTTTGGTGTGTTTTGTGTGTATGTGCAGAATCACTTGCCAAAGCAAGGCTACAACTAGTTGCCAGGGCAATGCATGAAGGAGATGACGAGCTAGTTGCCTGTGCAATGCATGAAGGAGACGCTGAGCCAGTTGCCAGGGCAATTGTCGACAAAGAATAAGGTGATATGGTAGTCGAAATTGATGACTAGACAAGCCCAAGATGACGTGGAGCAAAGCTAAATCCCAAAGGAGTTTGATTTCCATGAAGTGGTTAAAGAAGAATTAAATTCCAAGAAGATATGAGAAGTTCTAGAAGGAATATAATTATAATAAAGAATTATATTCTTTAAAGATAATTTAATTCCAACTTAAATTCCTCCTCAAATGAGGACTTTGACCTAGCCCTATAAATTGATCACCAAGCCGTCAACTCCAAAAGGGAGGGAGGGAGAATTTTCGACAAGTTTCAAGGGGAAGATCTTGACTAGAAGGCTTCATCCATCCTTCATCTTTTTCTTTCTTGTTCAATTAGGTTCATGCTAGGAATTCTTTATCTTGTGTTTCTTTGGAACCTAGCCACGAACTAAATCTATTTGGCTAAGGTTATTGTGTCTTGTGGTTGTGAGAAACTATTGGATTTTGTTTAGGTAATAAGAGTTTGCACTTTTTTATTCAAGGTTTATTCATTCTTGGTTCTTATTCTTGTTTGCGAGTGAATTGGGAGAGGATCTCATAACTTCATCTATTTATCTAATATCGGGAGAGTTAGATTCAATAAACAAATGAATATGATCTTTATTCAATCTATTGATGGTGAAGATTAATCCGGCTTAGGAATAAGTTAAGGATTTCAACGGCTAAGAAGAGCGCAAGATTGGTTGTTGTTCACCCTTGATTCACGCAGGGATGTATTATCAAGGCATGCACAAGTAGCTAGAGTTTTGACTTAGGGATAAGAAGAAACCATTGAAGAACGCTCTGCTGAACCTTGAAGGTTGCTTCCCAGATGCCCAAGTAGTTGCCCAACTAGTCGCCCAAACAACCATCGATTAGTTACCAAGGCAACCTTGTTGTGCAAGTTGCCACGGCAACTGAGTTGCCCTTGCACTCTTTTACCAAGACAATCCAATCGGCTATCACACCTCAACTCACGATAACCTGGCCTATCTCTCTCATTTGATCTCATCTATTCTTTTACTTATTTGCTTTCTTAGTTTAGTTGTTAGTTAAACTCTCATAATCTTCTATTTGTGTTTTTACTTTTTACCGTGCAAGAGATTAGATTCTTGAAGTGGCACCAATCCCTGTGGAGATGATATCTTTTATACTATAACTTGTGACGTGTATACTTGCACAATTGCGTAGCACTTATTACGCACAACAAGTTTTTAGCGCCGTTTCTGGGGATTGGCAATAGCGACTTTGTTTTTATTTTCTTGCACTTTCTTTTTATTTTTCTTGTTTAAGATTCAAAGGGCTAACAAACTTTGGTTTTGCATTGGTATATGATCAGGGCGAGACCAATTACACCAGAATATCCCTTTGATCCAGAAATCGAACGAACCTTACAAAGACTTATATGAAGGTTAAAAGTAGCAATGGCTAATCTAGACGGCAATATGATATACGTGGATGATATGATTGCCAAATCCTGAACTGAGGAAGAGAACATCTGAAACCTGATAAAGCTATTTCAAAGACTGTAGAAATACCAGGTGAAGCTCAACCCGGCCAAGTGCACTTTCGCAGTCACATCTGGAAAACTCTTAGGATTTGTGGTGAGCAGAAAGAGGATTGAGATTGATCCAAAAAAGTGAAGGCCATTCAGAACCTCCCACCACCTCATACTCAGAAAGAAGTCTGAGGTTTCCTGGGAAGGTTGAACTACATCTCCCGTTTCATCTCCCAATTAACAGATAAATGCGACCCTATTTTCAGATTACTCAGGAAGAATAATCTCGGGGTCTGGGGTGAGGAATGCCAAGAATCTCTAGAGAAGATCAAGAAGTATTTGACGAAAGCTCTGATTTTAGTCGCGCCAGTACCATGCCAGCTGTTGCGCATAATAAGTGCTCCGCAATTGTGCAAGTGTACACGTCGCAAGTTATAGTATAAAAGATATCGTCTCTACAGGGATTGGTGCCACTTCAAGAATCTAATCTCTTGCACTA